>OX596005.2:35110712-35191944 GCA_951394115.2 Drosophila phalerata | reverse complement strand
AGTTTGTAAAAAAAAAATGTACGTACATAATGTAATTTTAATTTACTGCATATGATTTATTTTTGTAATGCAATCAACCACAAATCAATCAACCTATCCATCATTCAAACAATCAAACAAGAACTGGAAGCTGCTTATAATTACAACAAATTTGCCTAACTAATTAATTGCAACCAGCAACAATTTATAATTATAATTTAGCATTTTTTATGCTTAATATCATTTGAGAATTATGACAGGGAGTTCACTTAGGAAAAGCAAATTTGTTAACTAATAGAATATAATTTAAAATGCACTCTTAGGTCAGCTATTAAATTTAAATTAACTACTTATTGTACTTTTCTCTTTATTAGTTAATTGCCAAACTCCCCAAGCAAAAACAATTTTTGTTAAGCACTAAACAAAACTCTTAAAAAGATAAAAATAGAAAACTGTTTTCATATTATAACTTAGCCCATTAATTGGCTATAGAATTGTTTTAAGTTTTTGTACTGCTCTTTGGATAATTTAATAAATGCGCTAGTTCAGCAAATTGAAATAAAAACTCTTGACTTTTATTTAATGTGGGTGACTTGTATTTCTTTAATTGAAACATGATATTAACTTGCCATTTCAATTGTTATAATTCCAAACACGTTTCTCTTCGATTTCGTGCTTCTTATGCAAATATTCGCAACGCGTTTACTTTTATGATACCCTGTTAACATGCTGGCATAAGGTAGATTTAAAAAATAATTAAAGCTAAAATATTAAAAGCCTTAAAGAAATTATTTGTATTATTTACCAAAATTCTGTCCAACTAGAAACTTTCATAACTCTGTTGAAATTGAAACTCGCTTGTTCCAAAGTCAGACTAACTTCAAACCGTCATAACTTTGTCAAAACTTAACCGATTTTCATTCGGAATGTCATTTTGATCATGGTTTGGCCTCTGAATTCATTCTGCGTTCAAATATTATTAATTTAGAAAAAAAAGTTATTTTTGTTAAAATTCGATTTTCATGGTAAGGGTCCCCCCTTTGATATTTTGAAAATTGAAAATTTTAAATCTCAAGTTTTCGCCTTTAATTAACTTCTTATATCATAATTAGTATAAAACAACACTTTTAACTTGATTTTGAGACCTTTCATTTTCTTGTCAAAAATCATGGGAAATTGAGTGAAAATTTTGACTTGTAAAGTGCTAGATCCAAAATCGAACCAAAGGCAAACCGTCATAACTTTGTCAAAACTGAACCGATTTTCAATCGGAATGTCATTTTGATCATGGTTTGGTCTCTTAATTAATTCTGCATTCAAATATTATTAATTTAGAAAAAAAAGTTATTTTTGTTAAAATTCGATTTTCATGGTAAGGGTCCCCCCTTTGATATTTTGAAAATTGAAAATTTTAAATCTCAAGTTTTCGCCTTTAATTAACTTCTTATATCATAATTAGTATAAAACAACACTTTAAACTTGATTCTGAGACCTTTCATTTTCTTGTCAAAAATCATGGGAAATTGAGTGAAAATTTTGACTTGTAAAGTGATAGATCCAAAGTCGAACCAAAGGCAAACCGTCATAACTTTGTCAAAACTGAACCGATTTTTAATCGGAATGTCATATTGATCATGGTTTGGCCTCTAAATTCATTCTTTATTTAAATGTTATTTATTTCGTTAAAAAAATTTTCCCTCTAGATCTTGGGCTCGATTTTAATCCAAATTCTATTTAAAAATAAAGGGGACTTTTGTAAATTTATTAATTTTATACCATAAGTTGATTCGTATATACGTGTATTTGCAACCCAGATAACCAATTTAAATATTTCACTTACGAGCTTGCATATAGATTAAATTGGTTTCTTAGTATTACAGATATTTATAAATGAAAAGACAGAAATGAAAGGAAAAGCTTGACTTATGTAATTTTCACTTGTAAGCCAAATAATCAATTTATATGACGTTTAAGAGCTGCTTGTTAATATCAAACATGCTGACAGATTGAATTGATTTCTTGGAATTAAATAAGTATGAGATATTACGTATACGCATGCACATATTACCTGTACTTGTACTTGTACTGTGGAAAGTACTCTACTTCTTCTCCTACGCTTGGTCACTTGCTGTGGGCTATTTGGCGATTTATGTCGCTGTTTGCTGAGTTGTGTGGTGTGTGGTGTGTGGTGTGTGTGGCATGTGGCATGTGGCGTGTGGCATGTGAACAAACTGAACTTTTCGCATGAAATAGTAAATCGTTTACCTTTCCTTGAATGAGGACACATGCATTAAATGAATCTTGGCTTTTGCTTTACAACAAATTTAATGAAAATGGCAGCTGAAAATAATCTTAAATAACTCTAATATACATTAAACAACATAATAATTATTTATGTGGTTTCGCTTTGAAGTTGCGTTGACTTTTTATGTGTATGTTTTCAATTTTTCTACTTGGTTGAATTTAAAACGATTTCCTTTCGCTGAGCTATAAATATTTACAACCAGACCAAATACGAGTAACTTGCAGGTTCTGTTAAAATGCATTAAATTGGCAACTGCCATAAATTTCATCATTAATTTCGTTCGGAAAAATAAAAGATGATTATAATGATAGCAATAATTTTAGCTTTTATATCTTGTCTACCTCTTACTCGAATACACTTCAGATCTTTCATTCAATTTGCTGAGACGATTCATTCGTATTTTCCTTGGGAGATGTGGGAGTTGGTCTCTCAGCTAAAATCGATATGAAACAAAAAATCTTATTCAGTCGACCAAAAGATACATCAACTGAATGTCAAATGTCCCTGCCGCTCATTTGCATATTTAATTTGAAATGTCGAAGAAATCGAAATCGCTGTGTTTAGTCTCTCGACAAAATTATGGCACCAACTTACAGAATATTTCAACTAAAAATTAAACTTTAATATATCTTTACACTTTGATTTTACTACATTTGATTTGGCGTTAAGTTCCATTCGTAAATATTTGGAAACATATTTAATTTGAATCGATTTTAATGAGTAATAAACATGAATTTACGTTTCAAGATAACGATATTATTAACCATATCATTAAATGATTTTGTTTTGGTATAATTGAAATTTTTATTTTTATTTGCAAGTTTTCTTTTTCTATAATTCTGTAATGAATAAAATTTAAAATTAAAATGACTATCCGCTTAACAATTGACTTAAGAAATTTGGCCCAGGTAAGTCAAAGTATTTGTGTAGTGGATTCTCACTTTAATTACAAACTAAAAGAGCTGTCGAATCCTTTGAGGATATTTGAAATCGTTCGCATGTAAACGTTTCTTGAACCCGACAAAAGCAGCCAACGAAGTGCACAATATGTGACTTTATTCTCATTTTTATACCCTGGGTATAATGTGTTTGGCCGAATGTATGTTCCAGGCAGAAGTGGGCGTGGCAGACTCCCCAGAGTATATATATATATACTTGGTCAGGATGAAAAGCCGAGTCGATTGAGCTAGTCCGCCTGTCTTTTCGTCTGTTTGAGTGCGTTGATCTCAGAGACTATAAGAGCTGGAGACTTTAAACTTGGTAAGTAGGTTCCTGTATTCCGTACGCAGATCAAGTTTATTTTTGGAATCGGACTTACATCATATATGTTAGCTGTCATAGAAATGATAGATGGTAAATGAAGTTTTAGTATGAAAACGACTTGGTTTTTTAAGATATCTTAACCAATCTAACACAATATACATTTGGGATGGTATTATACACTCTGATCAAATTTGGTTCAAATCGGACCACTTTATCATATAGCTGACATAGAGACGCTCAGTCGAAAATCAAGTTTTTGTATGAAAAAGTTTTTTGTTTTTTGAGATATCTTAACCAAACTGATGTAATATGCATTTATGTTGGTGTTATATATTCTAGCCAAATTTGGTTAAGATCGGTTGCCTATATCATAAAGCTGATATAGTAATAATCAGTCGAAAATCAACTTTTAGTACAGAGTACCTGACTACAGGGTATCCTACTGTCTAACGTGCCCGACTGTAGCCGCCCACTTGTTTTTTTTTTCTGCTTTACATCTCTGACAATTGTTTCTGCTGCTTTAAACCTCATATCTTATGCGTCTGTCTGTTGTCTGTTGTCTCTTGTCTTTCTGAAGCAGTCTGACGACTGGCAAAATACCTAATGAATGATTTGAGAGCAACTGCAATCTTTTTAGACTTTCAAAATTGACAGTTCACTGCGTCTTCGATTCCCATTTTAAGTTTATTTACCCCACAACCAAATTTATCGATACTTAAAACAAAAAGATACATAATTCTGCGTCACTCTCAAAAGTATGCTATAGAATTTTTATAGAAATATTAAATAATTCAATACTTTACATTTGACCCAATTTAATATCAGTTAGGTCCTTTTACTATGTATTTAATCCAATAAATTGACAAGTCGACCATTTTATCAATTGAAAGTAACTGCAATTTTCCTTATCAATCAAATGGGAAATGTGAACCAAAGTTGTTTCCTATCTAGTCGTTCTACCTTTTGGCGAAATTGAACATCAAAGGCTTAAAGACCTCAGTTGCAATGATGTTGCTGCTCAGATACACACACACACACAAATACACACACACACACATATATACTGTGTGTGTGTGTGTGTATCTATGTGGCATACTTGTATTTAAATGCAAGGATTGAAATCGTTATTCCTGCTCTTATTCTCTGTTATGGCTTTCAACAGTGGCCAATAACACATACATTTATACATAGCTACAACAGTTCTTAGGTGTGTGTGTGCATGCTTGTGTATGTGATTCCTTTTGATATGTCCTGTCAGTGCCTGTGGTGAATGTTCCTGTATCGTATACGTGTTATTATTGTCGGCTTTTAAGCCCGCCCAGTCAACAAAACCAAAAAAAAAAAAAAAAATAAGAACCACGACAAACAAAACGCAATGCTCTATAAAACGAGAGAGAGTGAAAGTGAATAACGAGATAATACCCTATGTCTAAATATGTATATTTAAATAAATCATCTGATTGATGCTGATTAACTCTTTTATTTATTAACAGCATAGATAATTTCTAAGTTTTAAAAATCTATTAATTTTTTATTGTTTTTGTCATTAAACTTATAATATTCAAGTTAAATCTATATAAAAAGTTAATGTTTTACATTATTATTTTAGAAATTAAAATGCTTTGATTTGGAATTTAAAAAAAAACTTATACAGAGATGTTCTACAAATCTCTAACAGCGCCAAAGCAACCCAAAAGCAATTCTTGGGCTTCCTGAAAACAATCAATTCAAAAAATTGTTAAAAAATTGTTGACAGATTTCACAGAATGATATAATTATTGAATTAAACTACATTTATTTTTAAGCTGAATAAATTTGAATACAACATTTTTCTTATAATTTTGTAAATTTTATAACATATTTCTCAACCTAAAAATGTTTTTGAAACTGAAAGAAAGTCGAATGTTTTTTTTGACTTCGAAAATATGTTCGAAAAATCTCTGAAATCTCTAAATCTCTGACATTTGAGGAACACCGACATTTCGAACGGTTGTTTTCAAAAACTCTAGAGATTCCTGGAACACACCTGATAATCAAGATTTGCATAAATTTAGCATACCCTTTTAAGGACATTTAACTCAAATGTGGTATAACAAGGTGGCTAATGATGATTATGATGATGACAGCAGATTACACAACAGACAACTCAGTTGAAAGACTTCGTTTTTCGAGCATGTATAAAAATAAATAATATGATATGGGGTAAAACCTTTTTGGCTTTCCATTAAATGAGGCGTGTCGACTTAAACGCTATTTGCCTCGATTACAACTAATGACAGTGTGCGTCAATTATCAAAACAAATAATCAGGCAGCAATATAAGATATATATAGCAGGGGAAGGGGTATTGATAATGTCAGTCTGTTGATGGTACAACACGTGGCATGCCCCTTTCTCACCCTCTCCATCTCCCTCTCTCACTCCCACGCACACTCTCTTCTATATGCACAGTGGGGCAAATTGCTAAGTTAGCTTGTATTAATCAATATTTTAAAAATATGTATGTATGTGCTTATAGAATTTATTAGTATGTGATTTTTTTCATTTGAAATCTATTTTTGTTTGTAAATATATTTTATATATTGAAAAATATTGTAATTATAGTTATATTTATTATAATAGAATTTGTATAGTAATTCAATATTCTTTTTAAATGTATTTGCTGTAAATATTTTGTATGAAAAGATATAGTTATCTAAATTATAAGTTATCAAATTTAAAAAAAAAATAATAAAAATATAATTGTATAAATTAAAAAAAAATTAAGAAATTAAGAAAATTAAATTAAAAAATTATGTTTTTTGAATTCAAATTAATTTGACTTAGTCTAATAATGTATAAAATATATTAACAGTGTCTTAGAAATCTGTTGACAATTCAGATATAATATGTGTTTAATTTTTAATTTAATTATAGATTTAAGAATTTGAATTATTTTAAAATATTGTAACATTTTTATCCACTGTGACAGTGAAATCATATCCTTGAATTGTTTACGTAAAATCGCAACATTTCAGCTGTCGCAATTCACATGTGTCTTTCAGTCTGTCTGTCTGTCTGTCTGTCTGTCTGTCCGTCTGAGTCGCAAAGTGTCATATTTTAGTGTTGGCCTTTATAGAATATGTGTATGTGACATTTCCATTGTTGCACCGAGTTGCAATTGTCGAGCAATTGTTATTGGAAAACAATTTAATTGCATTTGCACACACACACAGTTAAGCAACGCAAATAACTCATACGCCGCGTTGACCGTATTCGATAACAATTGATTGCGTTTACTCTCACTTAAATCTCACTTCAAATCTACTGAATTTCAACTGTACTCAAGTGACTTGAACATGTACTTAAATGTGTACTTACAAATTTATTTAAACTCTACTTTCAATGTGTATTTAAATTGTTTTTTTTTTTACGTATTTGCGTACGTGTTCCGGCGTAAAGTTGCTCCGACATTGCAATCCTATGCATTAACAATAACATACACTACTTTACATATATGACTACCACTTGGATTTGAAATTAAACTACAATTTATTTGAGGCAAACTAAAAACATCTTTTGTCAATATTAAACGATTAGAATTCATACTTTATTTATTTATAAATAGCAAATTTTCGCTTTATAGCATAGTGTTAACATCTAAGTAATTAAATTAAATTTTATATAAAAATATAATTTACAGTTTATCTTTTAATTTAATAGTCAATTGAATTACAAATTAAATGTTTAATGTGAGCAACAAGTATAAGTATTAAGACATAATTAAATATTTAATTCAATAAATATCAAAAAATTATTTCAGCAAATAAAATTAGGAATAAATAATATTAAACTATATATTATTTCCGCAAAAAAAAACTATTTTATTTGGTTAATATGAATTAAGAATAAAATTAGGAATAAATAAAATTAAACTATAAACTTAACTTAAGTCTCTTTAGGGTTAACTTTATATTTAAAATTTTAAATATTTGGATTAAATAGTGTTAAATATATTTAGATTTAAATCTGATGTTCAGTTATAACAAGTTATCTGCATTTTGAATTTAAAACATTTAAAAAAATGATTTTTGTATATTCTACATAATTATAATTGAATGTTTGCTGTGTACCTAAATAAATATTTAATTTATTTATAATTGCATACTCAATCGAGTATTAAATATTTTGTTGATATGTTGGCCAATAAGTTGGCTGAAAAGCGAACAACAGTTATTTGATTATGGCAAAAAGAGATGTGTGGCAGTTGAAAGACATCTAAATGACAGTGCAACATTGCGAGGCAAGTTTTGAAAGCGTTGCAAGTAGAAGCACTCTAAGAAAGTAATATATATTTTCTTAACGCTAACTTAAAGGGACAAGTGGAATGGAGGGGGGGGGGGGGGGGGAACTTGTTCTTGTTGGCAACAGTTGAGAATTTTTGTTGCGCTTATGAATAAAGGATATGAGATTCACAGCATTCTGAGGGGGGAGGAAAGGGGGTCTTTCTTCCACCCCTGCTCTCTCTTTCAAACACTCTGTTCTCTTGGCATTGTTTACACCAACAGTCGCTCTCTTTTTGGCCCTAAGCAAGACGCCTGCGCATTCAATTGGATTTGGTGAAAACTTGCCGAGTGTTAACTGAATGAATTCAGTTCGGTTTTGGCCATTCATCGTTGTGGTCCGGTTTCGTTTCGACCATTCAATTCACGTTTAAGCCAACAAAAAAGACGTCGCGAGTGTGTGTGTGTGTGTGTGTGTGTGTGTCAGACTGTGTGTCAGTCAGTCACTGGCGCCAGACAGAAATGTGTAAATAAATATCACTTACTCACACAGAAACAGGCAACATCTTCATATTATCTTGAAGGAGAATTTAACACATCAAATTTCAGCGCATTTTATGTTAAATTGGAATTAAATCCACAACTCGATGTTCAATTTGAATAAGTATGTATATCAGGAATCTCAAGCATATTATGTTTATCTTTTTAAATATTATTAAAACAGAGACACTCAAAAACTTTGAATTAAATTTCAAGCAACCAAAACTTTTATTATATTTCATATTTTATAAAAGTTATACTTTATATATTTTAAAAATCAGCGAAAAACTTTATATTAATTATTTTTATCAAGCTTTAAATTTTAATGATTTTTTACAGAAAAATTAAAGGCATCAGATACTTATTTTAGTGGTTGATTATAAGTGAAAATTTAATATTTAAATTTATTTTAAAAAACATGTTGTTACAAATCAAAATTAAAAAATTTTTCAAAATAAACATGGTTACAATATTATTCACTTTTGAACAAAAAGAGATACCGCTTAAAAATTATATTGTATGTATATTAAAATTAAATTTCATATTTTATTAAAATTATCTTTTATATCCATTTTTTTCCAATGAATTCTGAATTTATAATCGTATTTTGTAGTCTTATTAATTGTGGTTTTTATTGTCGACGTTTATTAAATAAACATAAAATGTGTGTCAAGTTGTTGGCCAACTTTAAAACGTTTCTCCGTGTGCCACAATTCCATTAAAGCGCTTCTCGAAAAGTGTTGAAAACCTGCTCAGTTTTGGAACACTTTCCGTGCGAACTAATTGAATTTGGCCATGCAGAAAAGGCGCTCAAAGAAATGAAATAATGATTTATGCAGATGCCATAGACGTCGTATTCCCGTCCCCAAAAACACACTTAACACAAAGAAAATGAATGCGTCGAGTTGATAGCAGCAGCACCTGATTTAATACCCTACAAAGCCGCAATAATCCTGCAGTTCAGTTGTTGAAGCAAAGAGCAGATCTTGAGTACAAAAACTGCAAAACAATGCGAATTTCATTTAGGGTAGATTCGTTTTTAAAAGTTACTAACTGAAAAGAATTTTTCTAGCAGAATTGAGGATTAAAGTTCAACTCCTTTCTTTTTAGAAACTGTGATGAGAACTTACAGTGTTTTGAAAATAGAGAAAAGGACACTTTTTATTTAGTAGATTTTTGTATTATTGTCTTAAAGTTGACTTATTAAATTGTTATACGAAAGATATCGACATGACATGATAATAATAATATTATATAATAATAGTAATAATGAAATTTGATAAATTTACAAACCAGTTTTTAAAAATTCTGTTAATCTACTGTGATCTTCAATCAAGTTTTGAGTCGCCAGTAGTATTGTTGTCCATATATTCCAATAAAATGGCTACACCCTACACTAAAAAAAGACCAGCTTTTAAAATCAAGTACATGCATCTTAAGTATTTGGTTCTCAAAAAAGGCGGCGGTTCGAACCCCACTGGTTACTAATAAGAATAACATTTACAAAATTACCAAGACAGAATAAAATATATACAAATAATATAAACAAAATAAGAAAAAATAATTTTTACTTTTTTTATTTTTTGCTTTTAATGTTAAGAACATTTATTCTTAAAATATGAACTTAGTCTTATTTTATATGTTCTGAAAACCAAGATGTGAATTTTATGTTCTCGACTCATTTTTAGACCAATATCTTGATTTTAGAACATTTTTTTTATCAGTGTATAATGGATTCAAATAAAACAGCAGTCCACTTCAAGTATGCCTTACCCCAATGCCACATGTGGTTATACAAATACTTTCCATATATACGATATATACTTTGGGGAAAGATTTCAAAGCGCTCAACATTAATCAAGTTACAAGCATTAAAAGTTAGTCAAATGATAAGAAAAAGTTGCTATGAAATAATTAAAGAGGTTGTCTGTTTAGAAAATGATAAGCACATTATACGCCAGCGAAATATTAAGCATACGCCGAGTGTACCAATCTACCCATTTTGTGTGGCACTCAGAGTGTGTGGTATAAAAAGGTTCTAACTAAGTGTGCACACGTCTTTTGATTAATGGACGCCATTAGTTTAAGCTAGCGGCAAGTTTCTCTCTCCAAAAAAAAGGAAAAAGAAAAAAGAAAAAAATAAAAATAAAAAACGAGCTAAAAATCAAAAAACGAGAGAAAAACTCATTTTCTAAGGCAATGCAAATCGGGGTGGAAATGCGGTTTTTTATTTTTGATTTTTTTTTTAGCTTCAAAACAGGATATTGTTTTATGTTTTTAGTAACCACTTCCGCAGACTCTTCCTCTCTTTAAGAGGAAATTAGCATGTAATGTATACTTGATTTTGGCTTTGGTCAAATGCAGCTTTGAAGTTGTTGGCCAAGAAAACAAGCCATGTTCTTGACAGTTTAATTATCATGCTAAAAGGACACTCCTCTTCGGTCCTTTGTTCAGCCAGTCATAAAAAATGGGATACTCAAGTGAAATATAAACAAACAAGAAGAAAATAAAGGTAGTTTTTTCTTATGTCAAGGCATAGAGCTATGCAAATATGTACACTTATTCATTGGCCAACAGTCAAAAGCAGGTCAAGACAATTGGCTAACATTGCTAACTGACTTTTGGTGGCGTCAGTTGCCAGTTTAAGCCATTTTGGCCAACGCACGTGACTCGCAAAGAAATCGAAAATAAACGTTTAATGCCTCATATGAGGAAATATTTGCCGAGCACAGTGGAACTCTTCATCACTTTTGCCGAAACTAATTTAAAGCATTAAAAAAAAATATCCGTTTGGAATTTAAAATTCTATAAAAATTAAAGTGCAAATTGACGCGGTAGCAATGAATTTTAAAAGAAAACTTTTTAAATATATATTTTTTGCATCTGATGCAATAAAAAATGTATCTTTACGGATTTTGTAAATGTAAATTCTAAATTTTGACAAAAACATTTTAATTTGAACATAACTCTTCCTCTCTAGGTTTTATTATTCTAAAAATTAAAGCAAATTATTATATTAATCAATTAATTTAATACATGTTTAATATTTGCAGGCGTTCTTGTTTTCAGTTAAGCCAAAAATTGAAATTTACAATGATAACAGATATGTGCTATAAAATATTTATAAATAAATTGCAAAGATTTCGAAACTTAAAAATTATTGCGTGCTAAAATGTCTAAAATGACCACTGTGCGTTGGGAGGGAGAGGCTCTACGATTTCTTGATAGCGCACGTTGAAGTGCTCATTGCGTTCGTGCCTGGAAATAAAAGATGGCCAAGAGGCAACAAGTTGGCTAACAACATTTGTGGCCAGCTTTAAGTTTTCAAATTACCAAACAAAAAAGTTTGTTCTAAATGAAAACATGTTGAGTCGAAATTTGGCAAGTAATTGGACCAAAAGTTCCAACTGTAATTTGTACAAAATTCGAAAATTGAAATTAAACTCCAATTTATGTAATTTAACAACTTGATAGAAGACAGACACCCTTCTTTTGTTTTAGGGGGGTTTAACCCTCTAAGACTATCTTCTAAGAAAATGAACAGAAATAAGTCAAATAATTTTTACCATGATGAACATGGGCCACTGAATTCCAAAATGAGGTCAGAATGTGACAATATTTAAAAAAAATATCAAAATGTTTTTTTGTGTTCAAATGCTGAATTTCAATATTTTTACAATTATTATATTTATTTAATTTAATTATTAATTGAACGTATCTTTCACGGAAAAAAAAGAATTAGTTAAATTAACCGGTTATTTTTCGAGTGGTATTAATTCAAAAAAACTTACATTTTAAAAGATGGAATTTAACGCACAAAAAATCAAATATCATGTGTAAGACAAAAAAAAAGTACCTTTAAAAGCTTTTGAGAGATTTGAAGCATTTGCAATTGATTAGATGTATTTATTAGCAACAGTCTAAAAATATTTTTTTATTAAAAAATGAATTACTTTTCAAGTAATTGTAATTAAACGGATAAGTGTCTTGAGACACGCTTACGTGCTAGAGGGTTAAGTATTTAACTTTCGAATTTATTGGCCAGGAAATGTTGACATTGCTTTAAAGTACGGCTTAGATTAAGAGCCACAATGACCGCAATTTTTCGGCGGATTGTGTCTGTGCCACTAATCGCTTTAAGGCCAGGTCGGTTTTGGACATTTCATTTGCATAACATGAATTTGAAACTCTGCTTTCTCCATCCTCGTCAGTTGGCAACATAATTAGCCAGGTTGTCACGTACACAAAGCGTAATGAGAACCTCGACCATATTAAGCCTTAAGGGTTAACAATTCCCCAAAAATTCCCATCATCCCCACTACACAATTTCCCGCTCTCTTTGGTTATATCTTTATTATTCATTCCAACACACGTGTTTCTAGTCTAATCCAGCCAAAATTGAAGATTATACGTGCAAATTGCACTTTGGCTGAGTAATTGCAGCTGAAAATGGCTACAAATTTGTTCATAATAAATAAGTCAATATTCATATTGATTTATGTGTGATGCATTGATTTTTAAAACGACATCTGCTTAAATATTCACAGCACAAAAATTAATTTTCTTTCTATTTAATTTAATTAAGTATTTATTAATTACGTTTAGGCGTTGCAAAATATTCCAAAATATCTCTAGAGATTTTAATGAAGAAATTTGCTTTTGAAATGAATCTTACAATTACTAGCATCCAATAAAATATTTATTTATATTAAATTTTATAAAAATGAACTGGTCTAAAATATTTTAAATTTCTACAAATTGATTAATTACTGCATTATTACTTACAATAGAAAAATGCAATATAAGAAATTATATTATTTAAAAGCGCATTAAATTTAATTTACAATCAAAACATTATTAGTAATTTTTCATATTTTATGCAAAGTATTTAATTTAAAATAATTTTATTGGATTTTAAGTTAGTGTACAAATAAATTGAGCTACATTCAATTTATTTTTATACTTACTGAATATCCAAAAAATTGAATGTAATTCAATTTATTTAAAATTTAAATCTCTTGATTAAATTGTCAATAATATTTTTTTTTTACAGCTTGCTTTTTATTGTTTTACGCTAACAAGCAGCACTTCACTTCAATTAGACCACGTTATCAGACTTGGCCAACAGCAAGTGACAGTTTCTGAGGCTTCAAGTGTTTGAAAGAAAGTTTGTCCGTCCGTCTGTCCGTCTGTCTGTCTGTTTGTCATTTGACGTTCTCAAAGTGAAACTTTTGGGGCATGTAAACAGCTAGGGAAAGTGATACACTCGGCAAAATCGCAATTCATTTTATGAAAATTGATTTTCAAGCCAATACAAAATTCAGTAAAATTATCTCAAATTGATTTTATTGTGAATTTGAAAACTATTGACAGTATGTTTCTTAAAATATAACCAAATTTGTTTAAATTTAGAACTAATTTCTTTAATCTGAATGTATAAAATAATTGTTTATGCATTCTTTAACTTATTTTCTCTTACTAAAATAAGTTTCGAATTAAAAATAAATATTTTTTAAAACTATGATAAATTGTTCTTATATATATATTCAACGCTAAAAAGTCTTAAATATAAAAGATTTATTTAATAGATTATGTTAAAAGTTTTCTCTTTTTAAATCTGAGGGATATAACAATTTTTGTAGTTTATATTTATTTTGCTGAGTGTAAAGAGAGAGTGAGAGATAGAGAGTGAAAGAGACAGAGAGTGCGATTGAGATAGACAAACATTTACAAAAGCTTGCTGTGCTTCACAACACTGGCAACACTTTAAACTTGTCTTGTTTTTATTGACTTTTCAGACTCGAACATTTTCGGATGCTCCTTCAGAAGTGCTCGGAGTTTTGAATTAGAATTTGAGCTGCTGATACAGACAGGCGACAGAGCAGAGCGTTAATCTCATTTCTATATAGTTTGTTTACACTCTGCCTTTTTTGCACTTGACTGTTCACTCCTTCAGCTCTTTATTTGGGCCAAAATGAGAGGAAAAGGGAAAGGCTAAGGAAAAGGGAGACAGCATGACATCACGTTCACGTTCAAGTGCTTTGTTATTTTATTCTAGTTTGAAGAAGTGAAGAAGAAACAACAGAGAGAGCAACACTTTATTGCTACCTTTGCACTGTGGACCATTTTCGAAAAGTATTTGACAAAAGTACTTTAAGATATTGCTATCAAATTTGATATATATACTTTTAAAAATTGAAAGAAATTTTTGACATCTAAATAAAAGTAGACCTGATATTTATAGGGTTGTAAGCTAACGGTTAAAATAAAATCAGGTTTTATTTCGACACTTATTTGCAAGCAAACTCAACTTGAAGTTAAAAATACCCAAAGTAAGAGGCTGGTAGAATAAATATTTAAATATTCTTTTGCTCTATTTTTTTTTTTTGTAATATTTGTTATTAACATCAGTTAAATTTAAAGCTATACTGATGAACATTTGCCCGTATTAAACATTTTTATTTATATTTAATAATTTTTGGAAAATTAGCTCAACAAAAATTTTACTAAATATATAATAGCTTCTTTATAAATTACTAGAATCAATTTTTAAATGAAATATATCAACGCAATCATTAATTTTTGTCATTGTCGGCATCTTTGAGTTTGACAGGGTGGCATCGACTTGACTCGAAACTCAACTTGACTCAACTCGACTCGATTCAATTTGACTTGTACATCATAAGACCATTGAATACATGGCTTTCCAATTGGCTCGGGGTGACAATTACACACACATCATTGATTTGATGTGACTGTGCACTTCATTACATTCAAACTTCTGCCCTGGGGGTGTATGTGTGTGAGTGTGTGTGTGGGGACATCGTGACGTATACGTAATGAGCAGCACATTCTAGGTATTCAAACTGCCCCTTGGCTGAATTCCAAATGTTACGATTGCAACAGAATTGCATAAATTTGCTTACAATTAAAGCTGTCATCAATAACACAGTCAACGACTATTGAATACACTTTCTAATCGCATGAAGTACCTATAATTACATTTTTTTTTAATTTGTTCAAATAAAAAAGCATAAGAAAATGTTTTATTTTTA
Organism: Drosophila phalerata; assembly: GCA_951394115.2. NCBI lineage: Eukaryota > Metazoa > Arthropoda > Insecta > Diptera > Drosophilidae > Drosophila > Drosophila phalerata. The sequence goes on along the minus strand of OX596005.2, from coordinate 35,176,541 downwards.
TTTAAAAATATTAAAAAAATTAAGTACTTAAGATAATAAGTAGTATAAAATTATTCTGCTAAAGAATATTTTAACCCTCTATCGCATATAGTGCCATACATGGCCTTTATATTATTTAAAACGATATCTAAGCGAAGTGAATTATTATTGGCAATTATATTTGCAGTATTTTCTATTGGAAAAAAATTAAAAATAATTCTAATTTAGCTTTATTTCGTGTTTTTATTTATTTTGTTAAGACGTCTCTTGTAAACAAAAGTGAATTTTGAAGAATTTGATGAACAATGAATTTTCAATTGAATTTTTCACAACAAAAAACAATTATTTTGTTGAAGAGTAAATTTTGTCTAAAAGAAAATTGAGTAATTTTTTTTAAAAATTTATAATTTGACTGAATTTGAGCCGGATTTGTCTCCTCATTTATATGCCCGCTGTCCCTCCACGTTGCTAGGGTATTTGCAACACTATTTGTTGTTCGCCCTTTTGTTGTTGTTGTTGTTTTTGGTTTTGACTTTGAGGGATAATTGCATTTTTTGTAGCATACTTTTTTGCGCCTCAATTGTGTGGGACATAATAACAGACTGCGCACTCGCACTTGCACACACAGACACACACACACACACAGACACACATAGACACTGCATGCAACAGTTTGTTGCAACTTAGCATAAAAATTAGATATGATGATGTTGCTTAAGTCTTAAATAGTGAAAGTTTTAAATAGTTAAATGAAAGATACATTGATGATTTAAATCTGTAGCTACTTTAATTCCATGATCTTTTATTTGGCTATGAATCAAGTGAATTTTATTGATGATCAGGAAAAATAAACTCTAATTTCAACTGGTTTTTACTATGCTATCTACTTAGATTTGTCCATTTTATTAATTATTTTCAGCTAGGCAAATAAAATCAATGAAACTAATTTAACAATGACAAATTTTTTCGATAATTGAACACTTTGATGCTTTTTTTTGCGATTATTTGAAACCAATTTGATAGACGATGTTCAGTTGGAATTTTCATCTCTAGTTTTCCAACGAGTTGCAAGTCGATCGATTTTCACATCAATTTTAAGCCTGCTCATAAGAAGCCACTTAGCCTGGCCTTACACACAGGCACACAGACTTAAAAGAGACACTCAACCACACACACACACACACACACATACTTAGGCAAACAAGTGTGTGTGTGTGTGTGTGTGTGTGTGTGTGTATTTGCATCTCATTATATGCTTTCACAATTATTCTCAGCTGCTCGTTGAATGAGACTCGGAGAAAACCACTCGGTGGTGTTCTATTGAAGGTGGTTCATTAGGTGGTTGACAACAGCAACAGCACCCACAACAACAACAACAACAACAACAACAACAACAACAACAGCTCATCAAATCTAATTTAATCCCAGCAATGCATAATTAGCCAACCTGCTCTCAGTTGAAGTTAGATTCTACTTGAGATTTTAACAGAATTCACTTTGCAGTTCAATTACATACAACATGTTTAACATATTATGTTACTACAGCTTTTAATTAAACATTTATTTTGTTCATAGTACACCTATTCAAAAAATAATACAAAAAATAAAAAAATATTTTAATAAATAAAAAAGCAAAGATAAATATATATTTTTGTCCACAATAAAATATTTGCATTTTTTACTTTTGATGCAAAAGCATTTACATTTAACTAAGTATTAAATATTAAGTATCTTAGTATCTATATTATAGTGAGGGAAGTGAGATTTCCGGAGTATTCGCCAATCGATTAAGTGAGTGTTTCAAGTATTTATGATTAAAACGCAATGAATACCAGAGCAGAACCACAACAATAACAGCTAGGGAAAAAGTCCAAGTCAATATGGAGAGTAGTCGAGTAACACATACCCTGTAAGCTGTTATTTTATATAAACATTTTTATTTAACAATCCAATTTTAAGCAAATGTTTAAAATAAATTAAAAATGAGAAACTTATACTCGTTTTACCTGTTAATTTATTTAAAATAATATAATATGCATCCTATTCACATATTGAAATTCATATTAAATAAATTTATTTAATAAATACGAAATAAAAAGTGTATTAACATATTTTCAAAGATTAACTATCTTAGAAATATTTATTTTATATATACATATTAATTTGTTATTTAAAAAAAAATGAAAACGAAGAGGAAATTGAAATATATAGATAATATAGTAATACATAGGATAGAATTATGAAGAGTTTAAAAGCAAATTTAAAAATCAATTAATAAATTTCGTAACAAAAAATTAAGAATGTATACTATAAATAATATTTAAAAAAATATATATATAAAATAGATATAATATTTATATAAATTTATAGATACTTTACGTCACATATTTACACAAAATTTGTGTATACTCTTTGCTACAGACAGGACTACAGGGTATAAGAGGCTCAAGTTTATTTGGCAGTCAGCTCGTTCGTCTTTTCAATTATGCATGTGAAAATTCATGGAACTTGCGTGTTGCTGACCTTCAACCCCAACTTTGACCCCCCCTTCATAACCTTGACTCAGACCTTGGTCCTGGCACTGCCCACACTTCCCCCCATCCCTCCGCTCTAGTCATTGAGCCCATCATTGTGGTCAATTTTGGTATCAGCATAGGCGATAATTGTCTTTAATGACAGCATAGATAACGATGACAACTATTTGAGCGATAAATGCCACAGAATGTGGCACATGGAATGTTGCATGGACATTGATTAATCTACGCTGTGAATCTGGGAGACATGTTCAATCTGCCGCAGAACAGTAAATGCATTAAAACTGTCTACGAGTGAGCATTTAGGCCATGTTTGTGATCCCAATAAAATGAGAGAAATTAAGACAAAAGTACACAGAGAAAAACCAGTGTAAATAAATTAAAATTTAAAAGATTTAAATTCAATTTAAGAATTAAAAAGACGCACATAACAATCATAGAAGAACTTTTGTTATAAAAACAATTTTATAAAAAATATTTTGAATGTATAGAATCTATGATTTTAAATTGAATACAAAAAAATATAGCATCAAACATATTAAATTCGAGTACAATTTAATTCATCTTAGACAATTCTTAATATAAATATGGTTTAATCCTAAATTAAAACGAAAATCTATTAAAATTACGAAATTATGTATTTACTCTAATATATTTATATTTTCAATACATATTATTTTTTGTAATGGAGTATCAGAAGTTAAAAAAAATATTTCAATTAACGTTTTTTTTTTGTTTTCAGTGTAGAGAAAAACATTTTGCGGCCACATTTAATTTTACGAGTATTATCAAATTCTTTATTGCTTTTGCCGTTGTTGTTGTGGATTATTATTATTGCATATGTTTGTTGTATGTTATGACATGTGTTACCAACTCATCCGCCCCCTTTTATTCCCTTTTTGCCCTTTTTGCCCGCCCTCGACAAGTGTAAAGAGGAGATAACATAATAACAATGCGGCCATAAAAAGGTTTCTTTGCTTCGAGCCAGAAATTTATTGTCAATGGACCTGGCTCTGACATTTAACCAGGATTCTTTTGGGGGCGTTCACATGACCGACGGCGGTCCCCAACAACAACAACAACAACAACATCAACAGCAGCAACAACAGCAGCAACAACAACAAGAATTTCAATCATTTCTTTGGCTCTAATGAAGCTGCCATTTGGCCGAAAGCGCTGCAATATTTGTGGAAGAGACTCAAGGGAGTTTCACAACAATTTACTCATTTCAATTGCTATAGCATTAGCATATACGACTAACAGATACCCTGTTTTACTTAGTTTTAAATAATGAACAATTTTATTTTATATTTTATTACTATTTGTAGGAATTATTATGTTATAGTAAACGATATCCTTAGTTTATTTTAACACTTTTTTAAACTAGATTAAGAGATACCCATTTAAAAATAAAACGCGTTTTTTTTGTAATATTATTTAAATTTTGATTAAATTTGTATGATACCCTAAGAGCTACCCTATAATCAATTTGACAAGTAGATTGCTCAACTAATATATACCATATGCCTTCTGTAAATACTTACAATGCAGACTATAAGATACCCTTTTAATATCTTAAGGTCTATATTTTACAAATTTCATTATAATATATGATATATATGAACTGAACCTCGTAGAACCGGTTCGGTTCGGGTTTTAAAGCAGCCTGAACCGGATTATGAGCCGAACCCTTGAAATTATTGACTTTGTATCCGAACCTAAACCGAACCGCTTTTTAAAATAAAGAGATCGGTTCGAAAAAAAAAATGTTTATAAATTTTGAGGTTTTCTAATATTACGCATTTATTTGAGACTTTGGATTAACAAAAGTCATATTTAAATCTTCAAATAAATTTAAATTATCATCACAATTTTGGAGGCTTGCAGCCTTGATAATAACTATTGTTATGCTCGACTGATAAATTTAATATTCAATTAAGCCATACAATTAAATAATTAAACCATAAATAGAATTGTAATAAACAAATATTTTACCAAAAACTGAGAAGTCTGCATATCATTATATTAAGTCTGTTGATGCTTTTTATAATTAATAATTGCACTCTGATGTTAATTACATGTGTTGTAGCAACATAATGGAATGGAATTCTAACTCGTATTTAATGAAATTTAAATCCTTTCATGCAAATGGCAATTGAAATGCTTGGCAATATTTTATAAAGCCAAATTTGAACAACTAGCGAGCATCAGAGTTGCTTTTAGCCAAATTGCTTTTCATTACAGTTCAAACTGCCAAACTAGAGTTTGTTTCAACTGATTGGGTTATTAAATACTATACCCACAGATAATATTCATATACGCTAAAAAAATACAGTTGCATTTGATTTAATCAAAAACATAAATAAATATAAAAATTTTAATAAATACGCATTTTACTTAATAATAAAATTGACATATTTTATTTAAAATTAAAAAATTCGAAGCTAATTCAAATTAAATATGCTTAATTTTATTTTGTGTTATTGTATTTAACTTAAAACTAAAAATTTTTATAGCTAAATTAAATATTCACTGAGAGCATTTAAATCAAATATGTTTCATATTTAATTTAGAAATTGAAAGTATAAATTGTAAATGAAAATTTTATTGTACATTTTGTAGTTACTGATCCTATTAAGCCTAAGCGTTGAATTTTTGTGAACCCAAGGGTTCGAACCTTGGGTCAATTTAATGGAAAAAAAATAGTTTTATTGCTTCTACTTTTCCTTGACTTTTTAAATCAATTCAATTTTGAATTAAAAAAGTTCTAATTTTGATAACAATTGAAATTAATTTAAATATTTTAATATGACTTATCTTTATCCGAAGTCTCAAATACTTGAGTAATATTAGAGAATCATATAATTTATGTAATTTTTTTTTATGTTTCTGAACCCAACCTTTTATTGATGAAAGTGGTTTGGTTCAGGTTCGGGTTCGCTGTGTTCAATAATTTCAAAGGTTCGGTTCAGTCATGATTCAAACTACACAACTTATATATTCCTATTTCATATTTAAGCCTAAGTCTGTGGATATAGGAGAAAATTCAAAATTTCCGATAATTTTGCTCTGGTTACATGTTGAATCTTGTTACTGTTGTTGCAACTTGCAACACACACTCACACACAGACTTGCAGCTAATGTAAATACAAGAATCCTGGCACAAGTCCTGCTGTAAAATGCAAAAATGCAAAAATGCAAAGTTGCAATAATGCAAAAGTGAAATGTTAAACTGGCGTTTGTTGAACTTTCATTGGAATTCATGAGGCACGAGGCCTTGCCACTTTGTGGCAGCAACATGCCAACTGGCAATCAACATGGTCAACTTGCCTTAGGTCTTTGGCTAATGTTTTAATGAGATATATGGCCAACTGGATAGTTGGCCTTCGTGTTCCCTGAGCAACTGATTAATGCAGTGCAATTAGCTTAACTCCAGCTCATTTAACACTTGAAACCAATTACACAATCTGTCTCGAATTTTCTCATTTTCAACGGCTTTTCCTTATTAATCATATTAATTTCATTCCCTTTCCCCTTCTCAATTTCAAACAATTTCCATTTATTTTGCATTCTCTGCAATTATTCACAGTGACTATTTTCCCTTTTTTCCAATTGCTTTTTTTATTGTTATTGATGCTGAAAAATATGCTAAAGTTTTACGTATAACTGTCAATTAAACGGTAAAATAAATACTACGACTAGAGTATACCCTATACAGAATTTTCAACATATTTATCTTTCAGCATATCTTTATTTGAAATTGCAATTATTATGCGTTGACTTGATGACACTCAACTAATAAATATTTTTTCGATAAATTCCACAAATTTGTTCACTTATTTTTAAGTTTCTCAATTATTTTGAGGGATTATTTTTAATTTGTTTTTAAAATGGCTGAAATTTATTATGTATTCTGAAAAGTATGCCAACATTTTGTGTAAAATAAAAATTGTATTTATGCAACTCAACGCTTAGATGATCCCCTATAAAAACTATAAAAACTGTATGCTTCTGTTTAAATAAATTTTATGATAAAATAAGTAGATAATCCGATCATAGGAACATTATTTTAACATACAATTAAAATAAGTGTTTGGCTAAATTTTTTTATGTTATCGAAAAATAATGTAATGATTAGTTTATAACAACAACGAGTTAAATGCGAATGCGCAACCTGCCAGATACCCTGTATTTGCAGTGCATATATGCAGTCAATTTGTATTTATATTTATATATAGATAGCTAACAATTTATCACGAATTTATATGCATTTGCTTGCATTATTTATTAATACTTCAACTACCCGTTTCACATACTTTCCTTCTACAGGGTATAAAAAGTATCCAACAAAATTATATAACTTTTAATTAGTCTGTTGTAAAAGAATCAAATTAAATGCAAAATCCAGTGTGGCTGTGTGTGTGTGTGTGTGTGTGTGTGTGTGTGTGTGTGTGTGTGTGAGAGAGAATTTATGTTCATCGTATGAGGTAATAAATGTTTTTTACAGTCACGTCGCAACAAATGTTTTATGTTTGTGAAGTGTTGTCACTTTCGCTTTTTATCCGTTATAATTAGCTTTTTGAATAGCGGGAGAAATTAGGAAATACAAATCTGTAAATTTAAAGAAAACATTTGGAAATTTGCATTTTTGGTAATAAGTTTAACTTTAATCCAAATAAAAATGGAATCTATGTAAGTAATTTAATTTTTTATTACAATTTTGAAAATTAAATACACATAAATTGTGACAGAAACATTTTGTATCCCAATTAAATGAAAGTCTGTTTCAAGACTAGAGAAATTTAGACATAACATAATTGATTAAGCTATTTATTCGGACACCACCTTTCAATTTTATTATTTCAATATTACCACACCTCTGGAATGTATCTGGAAAATTCGTATCCTAAGTAAATGCGGAGAAAGAGTTTTAGGCGAATACCTTCATATTTGATTTAGTTCTAGATTGAAGCGTATTCAAATCGGGTTGGTGAAGCTTTTAAATATTTGATTTTCGAATTTTATTCTGACAGCATTCGTCCATTTCAATTTATTTGCGATTTTACCCTAAAATCCATTTGAAACCGATTTTGCGCTCAGTTCTGTGAGAATTTAAGTTGATTTTCATTGAACTGATTGTTTGCTTTCTGTATTGGAAAAACACTGAGGAAACTCGGACTGAATGGAAGCAAACAAAGTGCAACTTTGTTTTTGATGTGGGCGTGGCATAACGCCAACATCACTTAATACCATTCACTCCCCTTGCATCCCGGAAACAGTGTCTCCCCCTTCTCGCCTCTCCACCACAGAAAAAACTTTGTCTGGCAATTTAAAAACAACATGAAACCTAATTGGGTTTTTCCACTGCGGTGGGATTTTTATTTTCCACTTGCATACCCTGGAAGCATTGCTAGCGATAAAAAGTATTGAAAATGTCTTCAAAATTTCTGCAAATTTTTTTAAATTTTTCGTTGACCTTGTAATGTAATTAAATTTAATTTAAATTATGCAAGTTGATTTATTTTCGAAATTATATATTTTTATCAAGGCTGCAAACCTCCAAAATGTTGTTAAAGTTCGGTTCAGCAGATCGAATCTAGACATCGGTTCGATTCGCGAATTGGTTTATATACCCCCTGAACCCAAGGTTTTGGTTCGAACCTTGCTCAAATTTCATACAAAAAAATATTTTTATTGGTATACATTTCTCTACATTTTGATCTAGTTACATTTTTTTTTAAAGAAATCAAATTTTGATGATAATTTATATTTATTTGAAGATTTATATATGACTTATTTTATTCAAAAATCTCAAATAATTGCGTAATATTAGAAAACCATAAAATTTATGTAATTATTTTTTATCGAACCGAACCTTTTATTTTAGAAAGCTGTTCGGTTTAGGTACGGGTTCGCGCAGTAAATAATTTTAAGGTTCATGATTCGGTTCAGGTTGTTTAAAAATCCGAACCGAACCGGTTCTACGAGGCTCGGTTCAGAACCGGTTTGCAGCCTTGATTTTTATAACTATCATATCTGATATCTGTGAATTGTGTACAGGGTGTCTGTTAGGCGAGCTTTCAAGTCTGTCGTCTTTTCGCTTAATTTTTTCATTTGTCAGTTATGTGTGTTGTTTCTGTCGTTCTCCTTTGCGTCAGCCATTTTGTATTGCGCTCAGAAACATGCAACACTTTTTCGCCGCATTTAACAATATTGACAATTAATAAAAATGATCGACTTGCGCATACTACGCACTAACTTTGGAAAGCTGGAATAGAAGAATTCTCATTATTTACAATCTGTTCGTTTGACTGGAATGCTAAACATTTTTAAATGTATTTATTTAATTAGATTTCTAGTCTGGAATTTTCTAAAAGCTTTACAGTTTATTTAGGAATACTGAAATATTGGAATTTATAAAATTGATATTTTAAAGCTTTGCTAGAAGCTCTACAGATATTTATTAAATTTATAGAATTGATTTAATAAATTGGTTTATATGCTATCAGCAGCTCTGGAAGCCTTATAAATAGGTTGAGTGTACTAGACTGAAATTCTGAAGACTGGAAGTTTATTTAATGCCTATTCTATGCTTTGTGATGATTTAAATAAGCTAAAATTCATAGGAATAGAAACTAGATAAACTCATAAAAGTCGAAAAATATGATAAGGAATTCATCAAGAAAATATTCCTTTGAATCCGTTTGATTTAGAAGTCCATTGAGTCTATTTTTTTAGCCGTTACAAAATGCATTTCAATATAGTGGGAAGATTGAGGCTTAAGAAGAAGAGACTGTGAACTGCTTACAATTAAAACATATTATTTTAAGCTATTAAACAAGCTGTCTCAACTTATGTGCTCAAGGAATAAAAACAGCAAAAATTTTAAAGTACAATTAGATCCCTACGTTACATTTGGGGTTTTTTTTTTGCTATTTTTTTGGGTCACTTTTCCTGAAAGTGAAAACTCACATACAGCTCAAGCTTAAGCCAAAGTCTGCCAAACAAAAGAAACACACAGACCAGAAAGAGACAACGACCTAAATCAGCTCAGCACGGTAAAAAAAATAACAGAAAAGTATATTAAGGTCCACAGTTTCTATACTCTACTTTAAAGAAAAGTAACTCTACAACCTCTATATAAATTGATTCACTAAACACTAGGATACAATATTTCGCATTTATCTCGGACTCTTCTTAATGCAGTCTTATCAGAGTAAGTTTAAAACTCCTTGAAATTATTAGATTATCCATAAATCTCTAGATATGTTAATTGCACATGTTTTTGAAAATAGATGAACAAAGTGTAGACTTTGCTGAAATATTTAGATTTTAAATGACAAATTGTCTGCCAAACAATTTAGAAAAATCTAACTTTACTTTATTTTATATATAACGAAACTATTAATTTCTGTAACATTTTATTTATAAATAAATACATTAAATATATTAATTAAAAAGTTCTTTTATTAAGTGCGTTTCACATATTTCTAAATATTATTTAGAAAACAGCAAACGAATATATCAGATGTGATATTTCGGAATTGAATTCTGAAGTAATAAATTTTTGTTATTTTAACAAAAATCAAAATAAAATTAGTTAACTAATTGTATGGCTTATACAATAAATGTAATAAATTAAAAAAATATACATATATAAATGAAGTAAGATAATTAACATAGTTGAAGTATCTTTGGCAGGGTATTAATGGTGGCTAAACCAATTTCCATTTAATTCGAAAGTCATAAATTTAGTTATTTTACCAAAAATCAAAATAGCTTTGATTGATTAACTATTTGTTTAGTTTATACAATGGATGTAGTAAATTTAAAAAAATATATAAATGGAGTAAGATAATATACATAGTTGAAGTATCTTTGGCAGGGTATAAATGGTGGCTAAACCGTTTTCCATTTCCCATTTCCCTTTCCCTTTTCACACACAGAGACAACAAACAGGCGTTGGCGGCCACTTGGACTTGGCTAAGATGCTGCCGGCTTAAGGCCTTTTGTTGACACAGTCACACAGATACACACACACACACACACACACACGCACAGAGTGATACTAAGACTCAGTGAAAGACAAGAGATTGTAAGAGAGAGAGAGAGAGAGTACGTAAGCGTCTTTAACCACATTGGATTATTGGGTTTTGCTGCGCATAAGACAAACAATTTTGACTTTACTGAATTTAAAGCAGTCTTGAGATTGAAGAAAGTGAGAATGAGAATGAGAAAGCAAGCATTTCCTTTGAGGCTTCCTTTGATTGTCCGTCATTTTGTTTTTGTTTGCCCAACATTAAAAACAAACAATGAAATTTATGTAAACAATGCACAAAAGTATGCTACAATAAAATAATAAAAAGAATTTATACAACATTCATAAGTAAAATAAATATATACGTGTGCATATTAAAGAACAAATAAAAGATACTCATGACACCTGAGCATAACAACATTTATAAAGCAAATAAAGCTTAGAGCAGCTTAACAAAAAAATTAGCATAAGCACAAAAGGAAGAGGGAAGAGAGAAGAATGAAGAGAGTAGACAGGTGCAAAAGTTCGTCTAAAGTACTACACTTATTATTATTATGAAATTAGGCCTAGCATCACAGTGTTGCCTTTTTAGCTATTTTATTGCTATATATAGCACTCTTTGAATTGCAAAAAAAATTTCTAGATATTTGCCTATTTTCAAAATGAACTGATCTTAATTAAATAAAGGTTTTTTCTTCCACATTTTTTCTTAAAAAGCTAAAATTTTTTTGTTAAAAATAAATACATAAAATATTTTAGTTGTAACGAAAATTCTATGCTTTGTATAAATTGATATAACATATAGGTTTAATAAAGTCAAATAATAATGGAAATAAATCACAACAATAAAAAAAGCACTGATTACATTTTTTAAAATACTTAGAAAACCAATATTTTCTGTGTAGAAAATATTTCAAGCAATATATTGAACATATGAGATTATGTCGTAGGAAAATTCCTTTTCTCAATTGAGAAAATTTTTATTACTATATCAGAATTCAAGAAATATAAAGATATTTATTTAAGAAAATTGTATTTTAATAATTAATTTGAATTTTCTATTTTGTTATATGCCAAAAACAGTATTTCTTAGGTCTTTTAATAACTTTTTAGCTATTTCTAGCTACATTTCTTAGCAAAATTATCAATATTAGCCCTTGAAATTCTGGCAACACTATCTAGCATCTACATGGCATCCTCATAGGTTCCACATCAATTGCTTGTACTTGTAATCCAATCCAAAATAAAATGACCTCTAATGTGTAGGCAATCAATTTGCGTTTAAGTTTGGACTATACCGCACACTTTGTATACGTATGTCTGCCTAATCATGGTCATTATAATAATAATAATGATATGGATAATCATAATAAAGCACAGACAGTCAACTTGGGCTAATTGGCGCTCATTCATAACACACGGATTTTCAAATAAATTCTCTCTTTGGCTTTTGCCTCCTTTATTCTCTGTTCTCTTAAATATAAAGAGCGCGAGCGAGTGTGAGAGCGAGAGAGAGAGAGAGTTTGCTTGCACAGTCTGGCAACGCTGTCGGTTTCAATAACAAACAGTCGATTGTCGTTGTCAACAACAGTTGTTAGTTGAGTTTTGGCACTGCCAGCTAACGGTTGTTTCCAAGCATACACTGCTAAAAATTCCTCGCACTACGAAATCTGCGTTAAACGCAATATTAACAACAACAGTGCACGTGTGTGTGTGTATGTGTGTGAGTGTGTGTTATCTTAACAATCGCGTGACTTTTGCCGGCTGAACCGTTATATTTATGGTATAGTTGTAACGGTACCTTAACATCTCTTAACATGCAACAACAACAACTAAAAATATATAATTGTTTGCATGTATAAGTGTTGTAACATGCGTGTAAAAATCTGCACAGTGTATCGAGTGCAATTTAAATATACATATATAAAAATTAAACTGTGCCATTTTTTTCTACACTGTAAATCGGACCGAAAGAATTTTGAGCGACAGCAATCGATAAATTCCTGAGGCAAGTTTTAACCACAGTCCCCTTCTCATACCACCCCCTCAAGATGAAACATTTACTCAGCTTCATATACAAATACTAAATTTCAGCAGGCAAAAAATATACACAGTATGTCAATTTATTAATTTCACAATGAAAAATTGTATTAATATTTATTTTTTTTGTATTTTAAAAAATAGTCATTGGCAATGGATCTCAATATTTCTTTATTAAACTATATTTCCTTTCTTTATTTCCTATAATTAAATAAGGAATCAATATAATATAAGTCAAAAAAATGCTTATTTTGCTGTAAAAACTACCTTATTATAATTTATTTAATTATTTTATTATAGTTACTTATGTTACTCCCTCTTTGAATCAGTTTTTAAAAGTTATAATGCTTTTTAGCTTAGTTACAATTGTTCAATAAACTTTTTAACAAAATAAAAAATTCGTAATAGTTTTTTGGAAATAATAATTATTTCGTTATTTTGTTATTTCTTCTTTTTCTTATAAAATCATGTTGAAAAAACCCACTATTCATTTTTAATTTTATTTTTTTTGTTAAAAGATTTACTTGACAAGTTTCTCTTGCAAAAAAAAATACTATATATTTATTATGGAATTTTATTTTAATTCTTATTTAATTATTCATGTCTATGCTTCTTAAAACAATTTAAAAAATTAATTAATATTCATCGAATTTTAGTTGTTTTAAAAACAAAAGCACAAATATGTAATCTTTTATTTTGTCAAAATATTTACGTGACTAACTTTAAGTATTTGTGAGTATTTCTTTGTCAAAACTATTGCTTGACCTACTGTATTTGATAAGTGCGATGCTGACTTAAGCAAATTTTTGCGTGATTTTATGCTAATAATAATACTTACACACACACACACACATACACTCACACACTCACACATACAATAAATATCCATATAGATGTGTGTGCGTGTGTGTGTCTTACTTTTATTACCGCACAACAAAGTCAATGAACCCGCTTTCGGTTTTTTTGGAGCTCCTTTTGTGGAGTGTCCGTGTTCGGGGGGTTGTTCTCGCTTCCTCTTTGTCCTGGGGTGGCTTTTTTTTTTTGTTTTTTTTTTGAATCCTTGAAGCTTTCACCGTTGACATGTGTCCAAATTGAACATCTTCATCCATTGTTGGTGGTAATACAAAATGCTCTCAAGAAGCAAACCAATGATTCATCTAAATATGCTAAATTTTCATCTGCTTGGAATCAGAAGATAAATAGTTTTACGAATATCATTGTAAGTTTTAACGAGTCATTCCATAAATTTACAAGACATTATTAATTCTCAGTTTATATAAAGATGCTGATGTCAGCTTAAATTGTCAATGTTAAAAGGAAACTGAAAGATAGAATAAGGAAAGTTTATAAGCAACGAATAATTAAGACTTATCTCGATAAAATACTTGCAGAGGTACTTGATTTCAAGTCGTGTGTCAAATGGAAAATTTTTCACTTGTAAAGTTGCTATATCCGAAGCCTGATCAACTTCAAACAGCCATAACTTGATCAAAACTCAACCGATTTTCAAAAGAATTGTCATTTTGATCATGATTCGGCTTCTAAATTCATTTTGCATTTAAATTTTATTAATTCTTGAAAAAAAAATATTTTTCCTCTAAATCTTGGTTTCAAGGCATAGGGTCCCCCCTTTGGAATTTTGAGAATTGAAAATTTTAAATCTCAAGTTTTCGCTTTTAATCAACTTCTTATATCATAATTAGTATAAAACAACACTTTGAACTTGATTCTGAGACCTTTCATTTTCTTGTCAAAAATCATGGGAAATTGAGTTAAAATTTTGACTTGTAAAGTGCTAGATCCAAAGTCTAACCAAAGTCAAAACGTCATAACTTTAACAAAACTGAACCGATTTTCCATCGGAATGTCATTTTGATCATGGTTTGGGCTCTAAATTCATTCTGCATTCAAATATTATTAATTTAGAAAAAAAGGTTTTTTTTGTTTAAATTCGATTTTTATGGTAAGGGTCCCCCCTTTGGAATTTTGAGAATTGAAAATTTTAAATCTCAAGTTTTCGCTTTTAATCAACTCCTTATATCATAATTAGTATAAAACAACACTTTGAACTTGATTCTGAGACCTTTCATTTTCTTGTCAAAAATCATGGGAAATTGAGTTAAAATTTTGACTTGTAAAGTGCTAGATCCAAAGTCATACCAAAGTCAAAACGTCATATCTTTGACAAAACTGAACCGATTTTCAATCGGAATGTCATTTTGATCATGGTTTGGGCTTTAAATTCATTCTGCATTCAAATATTATTAATTTAGAAAAAAAGGTTTTTTTTGTTTAAATTCGATTTTTATGGTAAGGGTCCCCCCTTTGATATTTTGAGAATTGAAAATTTTAAATATCAAGTTTCCGCTTTTAATCAACTCCTTATATTATAATTAGTATAAAACAACACTTTGAACTTGATTCTGAGACCTTTCATTTTCTTGTCAAAAATCATGGGAAATTGAGTTAAAATTTTGACTTGTAAAGTGCTAGATCCAAAGTCTAACCAAAGTCAAAACGTCATAACTTCGACAAAACTGAACCGATTTTCAATCGGAATGTCATTTTGATCATGGTTTGGCCTTTAAATTCATTCTGCATTCAAACTATATTAAATTCGTTAAAAAAAAATGATTCCCTCTAGATGCAGATAGTGTTTTCCATGTTAAATCTCAAGTCTTAACTTTCAATCAACACCTTATATCATTATTTTATATTGATATTGGTATTGAAGTGTGTTAATTTACGTATAATCTCTGTAATGTAATAGCAATCATATCTCTGGGGCTTTATTTATTAAAGCAATTCATTGAATTGACAAATTTAATTTGCATATGATTTTAAAATATTCGTCATTTATTAGCAATAAATTATGCAGAAAAAAAAATGCTTGTAAATGTAATATGTAATATAAATATTTTAAGCGGGGAACAAAAAAAAGCACTAGTAATTATTTTAATGCAGTTTTAATGAGGCCGCAATTGCGCTTTTCATATTAATGTGTCATTTTGAAGTTTTCGTAATTTCGACTTGTCAAGTAAGTCAGAAAAAGCGATGATAAAAAGCCAGAAATAGAATGGTATTTATGCGGTATTTGGGACTGAACCATAAACGGAAAGTGTCATAAAACGTCGTCCGTTTACGAGCGGATTATGGAGTTGTCTCCAGTGTCATCAAAGATGGCATTTACTGTGTTGTAAAGTGCGCGAATATTCAGGCTGAATGAATGCGTAACAGAGGTCAGTGAGTACATCAATGAGTTATGAATAAGTTATGGGTATTACTCTTGATGGCAAATATAAGACAATAACTAAAGCTGGAGTATTCTAAGCTCGCTTTCTCTCTCTTTATTTCATTTCCCAATTATTATAACTATTTATTATCTAGGAAAACTAATGCAGTTTGTCTTGTGTGCATATGTAGTAAATTAAACGAAATTTATGTCACTTTAGAAGTATAAATAATATAAAATATGACACTTCAGATAGATATTTTAGCTCGAATATATTTAAAATGTATGCAGTATTCAAATCTATTGCAAGGAAATGACTAGAATCAAATGATTTGTAAGTTTTTAAGGAATTTTTTTTAAACCAACGGTTCTCTGAGCTCCTCGAGCTCTTTCCGTTATATTCAACAAATTCTGAGCCTTTTACCCTTAAGATACTTTACACGTGAGATGCATAAATTACTTTTGTTTTAAAAGCTCTTTATTTATAAATCACAATTACTTATTTGCTGTCAAGAGAGAAAACTTCTTCCTCATTTTATAAATAAGAAATACATTGATAATATTTTTAAAAAGTTCTTCATTTATTTTCAATATTTGAATGCACATTTTTTAAATAAAAACTATTTTTAATTCGATAGTAAATTTATTATATATTATATTAAAGCATGTCTCACAATTACTCATCTGTTGTCGAGTCAGAAAAGTTTTTGCTCATTATAAGCATAAGAAATACTTACCCCCTTATTTTGGGGTACTATATACTCCAATCTCAATGCGGTTGAAACTTGTTCAAATGATGAATGCATTCAATATAGTTTGAGTTGAGTTTGGTTGAGTTGAGTTGAGTTGTACGTTCGTTAGGGGCTTCCAATGGAGATGTCAGACTGTCAAAACCGTCGGGTTATATGCAAATTTTCGATGCCTGATTTGCTGCCTTTTGTACCCTTGTAACCCGAACCGTTACTCTACCCCCCACCCCCCCCTCATTCTCCCTTATCGCTGTAATAAAGGGTTCCAGCACGGTTCGTTGGTTCCAAGTTAAACTGGCAGCTGCTCCGGCGCCAACAGGCGTTTAATTAGTTTTTCCGGCGGAGAGCAACAGATTTTCTGTAAATAAAAAAAAAAAATATATATATATTAAGTATATGTCTAAAAGCGAGAGTGAGAAACACAAGCCGCCATTAATTAAGGCGCGCTTTTAATTTAAACAACGCAATTGAATGATAAAAAGGAAAAAATCAACAAATAAAACCGTATGCTGAAAGTTTAAGAAAGAGACAGAGATATATATTATTTATAAAGAGACGAAGAGAGAAACTTGTGTCGTCTTTTTGATTGATGTGTTGTTATTTGTTTTGGAAAACGACGGCTAAATGTCAGAGTCCTTTTTGTTATTGTTAATCTTTGATTAATGAAACATGGCATATATTGATATCGGTCAATTTGTTTAAAACAAACTTACACTTGAAAACATTTAAATTCTCTATTTAGGATAGTCGCCATAAAAAATGCAGAAGGTAATGCCCTCAATTAAAATTTTTTGGGTTTATTTTTTCTATTTTCAAAAAAATATGTTATTCAAATTTACAGCAACCTCATATGTTAAAAAGTTGCTTAAAATTTTCTATTTTATTTCAATATTTGTAATATGAGTAGGCTTTGGTTTTATATAATAAACTGAAAAAAATTAGGAATGATTACCCTAAAATTTTCTTATACTTAGGACCCATTGGCCTATAGTTAAGAAATGCTGGAAATTCTTTACCAGAATTTAGAAATACTTTTTCAATTTGATATAATTCGACTCAAATTTAAAAAATTTAAAATTTGTCCTTTTAAGTGCTATTTTGGGGTTAAAATTTTACTGGGTCTGCTCTGTACTAAGTAATTGATTTCAACCTGATGATAAATATTAAAAATAAATTATTAATATTACTTATATTAATTCCAAAAATATTTGTATATTTCCGATAGAAATTGATTTTACAAAATAAACATTTCTGTGATTTTGGAAAATGAAAAAAAAGGTCAATAATATATTTTTGGATCTAAAAATAATTTTCTTCTTAGATCCAAAAATATATTATTGAACTATTTTGTAATTTTCCAAAATCACAGGAATGTTATTTATGTAAAATCAATAAAAGCCAAAGTTTGTATTGAATGACAACGAGGGCTGTCCATTGATTTTTGCCAGGTACTGTGGCGTGAGGTTGAATGAATTATGTGTGTGTATGTGTGAATGTCTGTGTGTGTGTGTTGTATCTTTAGCTTAAAGCGGAAATCGCTCGTTATTTCACTTTAATCCGACAAGTCAAAGTCCTAGAAATGAAAGGGAAAGTGGAAATTCCACACCAGAAATACCTTTGGATTTAAGCGGCAAGCAAGAAAATGAAATGTGTGTAAATGACTAAAAGGGAATTGCTAAACGAGCAGCCAAAAGCACAAGCAGAAGGTGCAAAGTGTGGAGAGGGATGTCGAAAATTCCATTCACTTTGCTTTTGTAGTTCAACTTGATGCGTGTTGCGGACCAAAAAAAGGAAACAAATTAGAAGGCTAAAGAAGAGATGCTCGACTGTAAGATGCCCATTATCTGCACCCTCACTGTCATTCGGTAATTAATTAAAATATTAAATACAATTCACAAAGTTTCGCTTTTAAATTTTAGAAAAAATATAAATTTAGTGAATAGTAAAAGTATTAAATAATTAATAATCACAGAGGCAAATAATAAATAAATTACAATTACTTCACATATATATTAATAACTATATTTCAATTATTTATTTCTGTTTAATAACCGAACAAGGTGAAATTTTTAAGCAAACTTAAGCGAAATATTTGGAAATTTCTAATGTACATTTTTGAATCTATAACTATAAAATTGATCATGCTATTTTGTTTTTTCTATTTTCTGAATTTCCATAATAAACTTGATCTGAGTAGTAAATTTAATTGCTCTAAATCTTGTAGTCTCTGAGATCTAGTTGTCTGTCGAGCAGGCATTTTAACCAATATATAAGCCCTTCTATCCATCAGGTTACAGGGTTGAGAAACAACGAAACAGTTTTATGCTCCGTTGAAATTGCATAAATTCGCTTTATGAGTCTTTCGGGGATTACTTAGAGTTATTCACCTGCGTAACACAAGAATTTCGGGAAAAAAGGATTTGCATGTACTCCATGTACATACATACATAATAAAATAGAGCCTTGCATGATTTTCCAGTTTTTTTTTGGTTTATTTTTGCCGTTGATAATATTCTATTTATAGATGTTGTGAATAATATCACTTGAAAGACTTCTGTTTACCAGTTTACTCCAAAACAACTTGTTACTGCTTGTCACTTTATTATTGAAAAGGCAACAGTGGTGGCCACAGTTACAGTGGTGGCCACAGTCGTTAGCTCCACTTGACACCAACTCACGTAACTCAATTGAAATGCTGTATAATTTAAATAATAGTCAGTGAGTTAAGCAGGCAAACAGACAATTCAAATGCTCACAGTTTCAACCACTGCCAAATTCCAGTTAACATCCCCAAGGTGACACTTGGCCAAGACACAGCACAGTGGTCATTTTGTGCAATGTAGCTTGGCTTAATTTAAATTGTAATTTTGATCTCAAGATTTTTTAGTGATTCTGCAACTAAATTAAATAAATATTTACTAAGCTGTAAGCTCAAGGTTTGGGTTCAAACCTTGGTTCAATTTCATACAATAAAATATTTTTATTGTTATACATTATTCTCAACATTTTGAATTAGTTAAATTTTTTTTTTTTTTAGTAAATCAAATTTTGATGATAATTTAAATATATTTGAAGATTAAAATGTGACTTATTTTAATCCGAAGTCTCAAATATTTTGATAATATTAGGAAACCATTAAAATGTATGTTTTTATTCTTTTTTTCGAACCGAACCTTTTATTTTAAAAAGCGGTTCGGCTTAGAATCGGGTTTGCAAAGTAAAATAATTTCAAGGGTTCTGTTCATGATTCGGTTCAGGCTGCTTAAGAACCCGAACTGAACCGGTTCTACGGGGTTGGGTTCAGAGCCGGTTTTCAGCCTTGATTTGAATAAACTTAAATTTTTAATCGTCATAAATAAATAGGCAGAATAACATAAGAATGTGCATTTTTATTTATTCACGCCAAGTTGCCCAAATGCTCCACTGTGCACAGGTCCGGCTTCAGTTTCAGCTTCTGGCCAAAACACTTGCCTCGTTGCTCCAGCAATCACATTAAGGCAAAAGCTACTCTGACTCTTGGTGGTTGTTGTAGTTGTTGTTGTCGTCGTAGTTGTTGTTGTTGTTGTTGTTGTTGTAGTTGCCTGTCTGTTGGTGTTACTTTGTCATTTTCATAAAATATTTAAATGCTCAAAATGAGCAATAAGCCAAAGTCAAGATGTGTAACTTTTGCCTGTATATACCTCTAGACTCTAGACTCTAGAGTATATATATAATTGTATATGTGTGTGTCTGTGTGTATCTGTGTGTAATGAGAGAAAAACTCTAGAGCAGCCGTCGCGTCGCCGCTGGACATTTTGTTTCCACGCCATTTTGTCGCCAATGTCGCTTTTCCGCTTTTCCGCTTTCTTTTTTGGAGATGTCTGTCATTTCAATATTTTCTGGGCTCATGTTCATTTTGTTCGTATTTGTTGCTTCTGCATTTAAATGATATGCCAGCTGAAATTGCGAAGTCTCAAAGTTAGTTTTGTGTTTTTCACACATATACCCTGTAATTCTAATCGAAATAAATAATAAATAAAAATATAATTGAAATAAGACTAACACTTTTTGCTCACCTTTTTTTTTTCAATATATCACTTTAAATTTGTATACCCACTACTTAAAAAATAAGTGTGGGGATATAAGATTAAATTTGACTATGATTATTACAATAATACTTTAATTTTTAAATTTTTTTTATATTCTGAATATTTCATAACTCTTCTTAAAAAATGTAGCTCCAACAGAAGGTCGAAAGAATTACCACAATTCCTTAGTTTTTTTTTTTTTTTTCTTAGAGTTAAACCTACAACAATTGCATTCTTATGGATTTATGCTTAGTTCTTGGTATTGCATAAAATACATTCCGAGTATTTCATATATTTACTTATAATAATTAGATTTCCAAGATTTCCAGTTGAAAGGCAAACTTTTCCTGCATTTCCCACGAAATTATTATGATGAAAAACACAAGAATACTTAACTAATGCAATTTCTTTAGCAACTTGAAGACAAACAGCTTCTTCAATAAATGAGAAAAAAAACTTTTAAATAAAATCGATGACAGCCTGCCAATAACTGTAGTGATAAAGCCTTAAATGCAAATATATTACTATATGTAAAAAAAAGAAAAACCAAGTCTGACAACGACAGATTGTCAAGGTATGGTCGTAAAAAAAATTGTTATGTTTGCAATAATAAAAACAAATATATTGCCTTGGGGAAATTGTGGCATGCGTTGCTGATAGAAACTGTCAGAGGACATAAGAGGCTCTCGGAGCAATTGATGGATGAATGGATGAATGGATGAATGGATGGCTGAATGGTTGGCCAAGAGAGCCCATTATGGCCACCTGTCCCAGTCTACTCCGGTTACCACCTCAACCCCAATTTCAACCCGATTGAATCGCGCCTGACCAACTTCTTTCAATCAATCATAAAAGAAATTTCGCCTGGATTTGAGGCTGCTCTTGACATCGATGGAAAATTTGAGACAAAACGTGATCTAAAATTGGGCAATAAAACTATGAATGCCCAGCAATACCACGAGAAGAGTTTCATTTCGACTGCACAGGATAAAAAGGAAATAAAATTATTTAAAAATTCAAGTATAAAATTCTTGGTAGTGGTAATTATTTAGTCAGAGGTGCTCAGTGACTTTCAACAGGCATAATTTAGTCAAAGCTCAACCGATTTGGAAAAGGAATGTCATTTTGATTATAGATTGTCTTTTTTTTTCATTCTGCATTAAAACTAAAGTAAGTTCGTAAAAAAAATCAACTCTGCAAACCTCCAAAATTATGTTAAAGGTTCGGTTCGCAAATTGGTTTATATACGCCTTGAACCCACGGTTTGGGGCTTGAACCTTGGTTCAATTTCATAAAAAAAATATTTTTATTGTTATACATTTTTCTCTACATTTTAATCTAACTAAATTTCTTTTTAAAGAAATTAAATTTTGATGATAATTTAAAATAATTTGAAGATTTAAATATGGCTTATTTTAATCCAAAGTCTCAAATAATTGCGTAATATTAGAAAACCATAAACCTTATATTTTAGAAAACGGTTCGGTTTCGATTCGGGTTCGCAAAGAAAATATTTTCAAGGGTTCGGTTCATGATCCGGTTCAGGCTGCTTAAAAACCCGAACCGAACCGGTTCGAGCCGGTTTGCAGCCTTGAAAAAAAGTTAAAATAAAAATTAAATATATTATAAACATCTTAGGAATAAGATTTCGATTCTATAAAATCTGTCAAACATAATAATTTAGAGAAAATAACAATCGTAATCCGTTTGTATATGAATAATAAACGTCTCCGACAAACCAATTGAAAGAGCCGATAATGTTTTAGCACATTGAATGCAATTGCTATAATGCATATGGATTGAACAGATCAATCCAAATTTAAAATACACCTACATGGAGTTGGGATACAGAGCCAGTGCACCAAAGATCGTTTTGATGACAAAAAAGACATGAAATTAAATGAAACAATTTAAAATGGGAATGGAATATGTTGGCTTGGATTATTAGCGCATCCATTTCTGCAAGAGCTTGACGGCAGTCTGAACATCCCCAAAGGACATGAGTAAGGCGGAAATATTACGCTGTCGATCCGTATAACCCAAGGTGTCCAATTGAAGAAGTTCGGCTTGGAAATGTTGTTCCCAGCGACTGTCATTGCTGGACATGAAATTGAAAATATTGAGTGATTGTTGTGGAGATTGTGCAGCAGTTGTTGTTGTTGTTGTTGGAGTCGGAGTGGGAGTGGGAGTGGGCAGATCTTTCACAGAAGACCATTCCTTGTCCAGACGTATCTGTAGAGCACGATGCGCATTATCCGCCAATTTGTTGAGGGCTCTGGCCTGTTGCAGCGTCTTGCTGAGATCGCCCAGTTGCAGGGATTTCATCATGTGATCGCATCTCTGCTTCAGATCGATCACCAGACGTTCGGCTCGATTGGCGAAGCCATCGCTCACCGATTCCACGTCACGTGGATGCCAGGGATTCGGTAATGGCATTCGATTTTCACGACCCCGTTGAGGATTCTCCGCAGCGGAATGATCACAATTCACCGATGTGTCACCGATCTCCTGATAGTTCAGGGCCACATTATCTTCCTGGGCCTGACGCAAAAAGTAATTGAGTTTACCGAGTGCACGATAACCACCTGGTATCCATTCCATGCGCATTATATTGATATCACGCTTACGTCCTAGTTCCTGGATCTTGGCCGGATTGAAGATCGTTGAGAAAATATCACGCAAATTGCGATCGCTGCTCAAATAATGACGAAACGAGGCATTCTCCTCCATCAGGCTCCTGATGCGAGGATCACTCTGTAGCATTTCCCGCAATGTGGCCGGATCATCGAGCAGTGGTCGAAAAAGATCCGCATTCTTCAAGATCAAAGTGCGTGAAGTTGCAGCTGGAGATATTGTCGAGTTAGCATCATTATTATTATTATTATTATGAATATTTCGTAGTTGTCGGAATAAGACATGAACCGTAACGCCCTCGGTAATTCCCTGCCGATCAATAGTGCCCACATCGATCAGCACTTGACCGCCAAAGATCAGCACAATGAGGTCAATGGCCTGCTCGAATCTCACCGCCACCAAGGCACGAAGATTGCAAATTAGCTCGTTCCGACGCAATGAGACGACGGCCGAGCTGCCACCCGTCTTGGCGGTTATATCGATGTTCTTGGCCATGGCCGAAAAGAAAAGGCAATTGGCAGCCTCCTCTCCTCTCCTCTCTTCTCCTTTCACTATAATTCCCAATGTATTGTATTTTAGTTTGAAATGTGAATATATATGTTACATTTATAGATTTGTATGAGTACTGAATCATTGGACCTTAAGGCCCAAATGCTTAAAAACTCCGAGCTTACTCAGCCTTTGTCAATTGGAAATTTGTTAT
Source organism: Drosophila phalerata (assembly GCA_951394115.2). NCBI lineage: Eukaryota > Metazoa > Arthropoda > Insecta > Diptera > Drosophilidae > Drosophila > Drosophila phalerata. The sequence continues at coordinate 35,152,565 of OX596005.2, read as the reverse complement.
TCAAACTAAATGTGTTTGCTGACCAAAACCAGAGCCAAGAAACAATTAATATCACTATCGATTTTATTAATACATTTAAAGTTTAATGCCCAAAATCGATTATTGTTTTCAGCAATTAATTTTACAACTTTTTAGTCAATTAAGTCTATTTATCATAATATGTTTATAGCAATATTTTCTTGTGCCATAAATATTACCATACTAACAACGATAGAATTTGTCATAAATTCTTTTTAAATAATTGTCTTAAACTAAACGAAAAGTTAACCAAAAGCCTCAGCTTTAAATATATTATTAGATTACATTAGATTGTTTTTTTTTTTAATTTGACGCAACACTCCAAAACTATTAATATTGAAAGCTTTTTTAAGTGAACAATCTTCTCTATTTTATATCTATCTTTTATCTATATTTTTATCTATTATCCAATTTAAGCGCATTACTATTAAATGTATATTTATTAAGGCTGCAAACCGGTTCTGAACCGATTCGGTTCGGTTAAGCAGCCTGAACCGAATCATGAACAGAACTCTTGAGATTTGTTTTTTTGCGAACCCGAACCTAAACCGAACTGCTTTCTAAAATAAAAGGTTCGGCTCTAAAAAATATAATTACATCAACTTTATGGTTTTCTAATATTAGGGAATTATTTGAGACTTTTGATTACAATAAGTCATATTTAAATCTTCAAATAAATTTAAATTATCATCAAAATTTCATTTCTATACAAAATAAATTTAATTAGATCAAAATGTAGAGAAAAATGTATAAAAATAAAAATATTTTTTTGTATGAAATGGAACCAATGTTTGAACCCACACCTTGGGTTCTGGGGGTATATAAACCATTTCGCGAACCGAACCGATGTCTTGCTCTATGGTTCGAACCGCCAAACTGAACCTTTAACAACATTTTTGAGGTTTGCAGCCTTGGTTATAACTGTTTTGGGTTTATATACAATCTGTGCGCCTAAAAGTATGCAATTTTTAATATAACGTTGAATGTGAATCTATACTAAAAACAAAAAATAACATATAACAAAAATAACTAATGCTCATGACATCACATTTAACTAGCATTTAAAAAGTATAGCTAATTAAATTAAATTTGAGTCTTGGGCAACTAGTTAAAAGATATAGTTTATGAAAAATGAAATTAATAAAATAATAATAATTATCAGGGCTAATAAGACAAAGTTTTCATTACAATTAATTTTGGCAATGCTCATAAAATTTGATTTTTATGAGCATTATATTATTCAATGTCAATGCATTACAAAAGTAGTTAATTAGTCTCAACACTGTTATATGCTTAACTTTACCATAATTGTCTTTGGCTTCTTTCAATCTTTCAGATACTCTACAATGTGTTATCATAACAGCAAAAACAACATGCACAATTTCAACAGCAACAACAACAACAACAACAGCAACAACAACAACAACAACAGAAGCTAGTCGAGTGAAGCAGACGTCAATCAAGAGTGCAAACAAAACACAAAACACAGTAAGACAGTCCGGGGCAAACTCATAGAACACGACAGCAAATCAATTGGATTCAATCAAATTGCCACAAGCAACAAGAGTGAGGGAGAAAGTGAACGGAGAAGAGAGAGAGAGAGAGCGAGTGTGTGAAAGGTGTGGCTGTAGACAGAGAGACGGAAACGGATACGACAAGCAACCAGAACAACAACAGCAACAACTACAGTAAATAGCCAATAAAAGCGCCCGCAAGGCGTCACATTAATGTAGCTACAAAATGGGCGCCAACTCGTCGAGCAGATCCGACACAAGTCTGCTCCAGGATGATGACGGTGAGTAGAGGTTGCTCGGGTTACTCAGGTGTCTCAAGTGTCTCAGGTGGGTCAACAGTAACTGAGAATAGTCTCTTTCCATTTCGTTGACATTTCGTTTTTTCATGTCAAAATGTTTTTCGTTGCATTTTTCCACTATGAAATATGCAAGTTAAAATTAATATTTATCAAAATACAAACAAATTATTGTCTTTAATCGTTTTATACTTACTAAAAGCCCTACAAAAACTATATCAAATATTTTAATCAGAGGTGTTCTACAAATCTCTAACAGCTTTCAAATGTCTAAAAAAAATTGTTGAGAGATTTAAAGAAATGTAATATTCATTGAATTAAATTAAATTATTCTTTAAATTAAATAGAAATTTATTAAATAAATTTTTAATAATTTTGCTTTTTTTAAAAAATATTTTTGAATATAAAAATGTTGTTAAAACTGGAAGTAAGACAATTTTAGGGACTTCGACATCGACCGACACTTCGAATGGTTGTTTTCAAAAGCAATTCTCTCCAATAACTCTAGAGATTTCTGGAACACATCTGAAAATGTGTTTCGTTAAAAGGGGTATTCATATAAATATTATTAAATAATACTCAAATACAGAAGCTAGTCTCAGAAAATTTGTATTTTCTTTACGAAAAAAATTAGTTGTACAAAGCTACGAAGCTATTACCATATCAAAGTTAAAATTCTGGTTTTCAGGAACCCCAATATCTGCTTTGGCGCTTTGTAGAATACCTCTCATATTGATATTCGTCTTTTTGTTTTTTTAAGAAGCTTGATATAGGTCAACATCCTAGAAGTATTGTCACCAAATTTGGTTGCTCTAACTCTTATAGTCCCGATGATAAAGGTGTTCCAAATGGAGTACCACAAATTGTCACGAATCTAATAGGCTCTTCTAACCATTTTTGGATACCGAGCTAAAAATACATAGTATTTATTTGTAGGCTTCAAATGAAAGTGGAAGTGGAAATGAGATCTGAAAAATGAGCTCAGTAGCATTTGGCATACAAGTACAAATATCAAATAAAAAATACAATAGACTCCATCTAGTTTGTGGGCCATGGAGCATCTGGATGAGCTGTGCCTGCTGCAAATATTGTCCTATTTGAGGCTTCCCGATCAGCTATCGATGCTGCAGTGTGATATGCGATGCTATTCGCTGCTGGGAAGTCTCTGGCGTCGTCATCTGACCCGGATTGAACTGAATCTGCTCCAGGTGCCGTTGAGTAGAGAGGATTTTGAGTTCTTACTCGAAAACAGCTGGCGAGAGTTGAGCGTACTAAGACTCAACTATTTGGATAGCGAGAAGTTCGAGGTGCTGGTCAGGCACAGTTTTCCCAAGCTCCAGATGCTCCAGGTCGATGCACTGCCTCCGTTTTTCATCTGTCGCCGTAAACAGGAACAGCTCAAAAGGACCATGATCAATAGGAAAATGCTGATGAAAGTTCGGCAGTTTAGCAGCTGTCAGTTGAATCAGCTGAGCTGGTGACAGAATGAGAGGAAGACAGTGAGCGAGAGAGAGAGCGAGAGCGAGAGAGATAGAGACAGTTTATTATAAATACTATTTTTTAATACCCTTTTCTCTTTTTGCAGTCAATTTTGATCACTTTCAAATACTGCGAGCCATTGGCAAGGGCAGCTTTGGCAAGGTAAGTGCTTTACACTTTTACACTAGGTAACACAAAACTTTACTTATTTTTTTTGTCAGACTCTAAGAAATAATTTTAAAAAAAATGTAGTTTCAAAATCTTTTTATTTTATTAATAAATTACCCAACATTATTGTATTTTTCCAAATTTTCAAGGCAAAGAATCTTAAAAAAAATGAAAAATTATTCCAGTAAGAATAATCTCATTATTTATATTTAAATTAATCGCGAAACTGATTTATTTATTTAAATAATAGTTAAAACTACCAAGTGTAAAAATGATGGTAAAGATTAGAAATTAAAATCAAATTAAATAAAAATTAAGAACTGTAAAGAGCTGCTATATAACAAAGAATAACAAATGTCTTTAAGTTTGATTATTTATTTTTTTAATAATTTGTATGAACTCAACCGGACAAGCCGGTAATTCCAATATTAAAGTGCCTGATCTTTGACAGACTGAGTTATATATAGATTGTCTGTACGTAGCTGTCAAAAACTAAAGTTTTTTCGACTTATCTCAAAGAAAAAAGCTCAAAATTTAACATATTTAAAACAAAAATTGCATTTTTTAGTGAAATATTAAATAATTCTAAGAAAAATTGAAGTGTAGGATACTTTTTTCTAGATTTCCTAGAAATACATATTTACTTATTTAAAAAAAAAAAATATTATATATATTTATTGAAATAACTAGGTGTTTTTTTTTTTTGTGGCTGTTACCTAGTGTAAGTCCTTTGGTTATCCATGCTCATCCTTGTTAATGCTTGCAGGTGTGCATTGTACAGAAACGCGACAGCGGCACCCTGTATGCCATGAAATATGTGAGTCGTTCGGTTTGTGAGTCCCGCGGCGCCTTGGGCGGTGTGATCAAGGAGGTGGAGCTGCTTTCCTCGCTGGAGCATCCGTTTCTTGTCAATTTATGGTTCTCGTTTCAGGGTAAGTGTCCGCACATTCAACATTCCCCAAATGTATCTATATGTGAATGTGTATACTATATGTACATATACATATGCAAATGGAGAAACTACCTGGCTTGAATGTGATGTGTGGAATGGTATGGTATGGAATGGAATGGAATGGAATGAAATAAAAGGCAGCCACCTTTGCTGATTGCCAATCAAAATGCAAATTAACTATGTGCATTTCTTTTGATGCCAGACCATTCGCTTGTACTTCGCTTGCAACCTTGTAATCTGTCCACTGCTTCTTCTTCTTCTTCTTCTTCTTTGATCTTTTAAGCCCATCACCCTAAAAGATACAGAGGGTATTGGGTTTAACACACTGCCAGTCTCTTCGTAAAACCACTCACAGATTCTTAAGTTTTCTAACAATACAGCTAGCATTTATTTTCCAAATTCTAAATAATAATTTTTTTCAATATTTCGAGAATTTGCATTTATTCTTCTTTTGTGCATAAAAAGAAACACCAAAAAGATTTGAACGCTTAAAATCGAGTCTTATACAAGAAACTGTATTAAGAAAAGTCTTTCATAAATGCAAATAAATTTTAATTATTTTTTTAAGACTGAAATCCATTAAATAAAAGTCAATAATAATAATTACTTTAACGTAATTTTGAATAACAGTATCTTATAGTATTTTGTAAGCTCAATTATATGAATAAAGTTTTAAGTACCAACTGTTACTGGGCATCTCATAGTCGAGCAGTCGAGCTGTGCATTTTAACTTGCTTTCTTTCATATGTATTTCTTTTTCCCAGATGAGGAGGATTTATTCATGGTGTGCGACCTGCTGACGGGCGGAGATTTAAGATACCATTTACAGAATCGCGTAAGTCTGACAACTCTTAACCTCTGCTTTATACAAAAGTAATATATCGCTTATAACCGCCGACAGGTGGAGTTTTCAGAGCAGAGTGTGGCCTTATTAGTTTGTGAGCTGGGCAGTGCCCTGGAGTACCTTCAAACACAGCGTGTGATCCATAGAGACATCAAGCCCGATAATATTCTATTGGATGATGCCGGTAATTATATCACACACTCACTCACACACACACTCACACACACACACTCACTCCCAGTACAATGTTGTCCATAATTCATAATTCATTATATTGTAACATATACAAAGCATGTTCGAAAATTTATTGATTTCCCCTTTGCAAGCAAAAGTTTTGCTCGACCCAAGTGAATACTGTGAATGCGGCGAAACATACTCAAATTATTCATATGCTCCCCGAACTCACTCGACCTGACACCTGTTATTTGATTGCCTGTTTTCCAGGTGTTGTTTGAGTTACCCTCGCTTACATGAACACACACACACACACATTTATAAGTACACATAAATTTTTGCATACTTTTATGGCTTTTTATATATTTCAAGCTTTCTAAAAACTTGTCAACTCTACAGTCTAGTAATCCTTTTGACCAAATAAATACAAACATTTTATTTTGTAAATAATTTTTAAAATTACGAACAAAAATTGAGGTCCATTTGGATAACGTATTTTATAAAATAAAAAATCAATATGTAAATGATATACTGTAAAAAATGTGATTAATCCAGTACAGCAAATGCACCTTTTACCCCATTTGTCATAAATAATTCATTATTAAAAAAATTGTTGCAAGTGTTATGACCAATTTCTTTTTTATCTGAATATTTTATATTTCATATTTGTAGTGATTAACAATTGATTTGCAGAAAAACCAATCAAGAAAAATTTAAAATCATAAAAAAATTACGTGAATTTTTTATAATTTTATAATTTTTTTCGACTTTGCTAAATCAAAGGAAAATCTGAAATTCAATTATACAAGCATATGAAATGAAAAAACAAGTGGAAATCGTGGCAATTTAGAGCTATACTATTGAGAGATACCCTATTTGCAGCAGTTTATTTTATAAGAAATATTTTCCAACTGCTTCCTTTTTTGAAACTTTCTATTGACACTATTTCATTCATAACTTCTTTATTTAATATGCGATTAAGTTTCAGGACAAGAGTATAGACTTAATAAATTATAATTTTGTGAACAAAAAAGGTGTTTTTTTAAAAGATTTTCACTTTACTAACTTGTTATTATAGAATTTTTCGGACAAATAACCTAAGTATGGCTTATAAAAAAAAATAAAATAAAATATCATTGAAAATAAAATGACTACTATAACTTTCATAACTATCCGATTATGACAAAGTTTTTGAGTTAGAAAGTATAGATTTTGAAACATAAGTCTGTCAAAAATGATCTTTTTATGTCTGAAAATAGAATTTCAACTGCCGTACATTTCTGAAAAATTTCCTTCTCTCATAACATCTTCGTTAACTATACGATTATTATAAAATTCTTAGGACAGAATGTTGAAATAATGAAATTGAAGTCTTTATCTTTTGAAATAGGTTTTTAACTTGAGCTAGTTAAGTCATCTGGTCTTTATATAATCTATACCCTTTAGTACCCTTTTTTAACGTGTTTTTTTATGGGTAACAGAGTTAAAAAAAAATAAAAAATCGTTACACACACCCAAACACATTGAGAGTGTGTCATAACAGTAGATGGGTAATTGGAAACCAATTACATGAGCTTAATTGCAGGACACGCTCATTTGACTGATTTTAATATTGCAACGAGGTTGCAGAAGGACTCCCTCGCCTGCAGCATGTCGGGAACGAAACCATATATGGCGCCAGAGGTCTTCATGTGCGCTCTGGAGGAAGTTGGTAAGTTGACTTTAAAAATTGTCAACACGAACACGGAATAATTCAATTACAAACTTAATTGATTGTAACCGCTTTTCCTGTTTTTTCTTCCTGTTTTTTTTTTTTTTTTTTTTTCAAATTTAACAGCCGGTTATAGCTATCCTGTGGATTGGTGGTCTCTGGGCGTTGTGGCCTACGAGATGAGGTCGAATTCAAGGCCATTTGTGCTGCACTCGCATACGCCGCTGGTGGAAATTAAGAATGTACTCAACACCTCGGTGCACTATCCACACTACTGGACTCATGACTTTATCGATCTGCTGCAAAAGGTGAGACTTTAACAATTTTTAGGTTTTTGAAAACAAACATACAAAATTTGTCATAAAGTAACATTTATTTTCAATATTTATAGTAAAATTATTTATATTAGTTATATTATGATTTTTAAATAATTACGCAAAATTGCAATATTTCTTTTCATTTCAATATTGAAGTTTGGAATATTTTTCAAGCACTAAAAGCTTATGAAATAATAATAAAATTTTAAGTTTTTTTTTTAGAATTCATAGTATAACTTTTATTTTCCACATTCCACAATTCAAGCAATGTTATAATTATGAAATAATAAATATAATCAAAAATATCGCAAAGTTTTACAAAATTTAATTAAAAGTGAAAAACATAACTTGCATTATATCTTAATATTATAATTATAATTAAATTATTTTATTGTTTTCTCATAGTTGCAATTAATTTATTAACAAGAATTATGAATAAAAGTTGTATCTATGCCAAAGCAAGAATTTTAAATAGAAATATCATCATGTTCCAAATGCAGAAGATGAAATAACATTTTTACACTATTAAAAAATATTGTTTCTCAACATAGTAAAAATAAAATAGTTCAAAACATTTTTTTATTGTTTTGAATATGTTTTTGTATAAGATTTTTGAATTTAAATCATTAGCTTTAGATTGAAAATCGTTGTTAACTTGCTTTATACAAATTGCTATAAATTTAATTTGTTAAAATTGAATAACTTATATATATATATTTAGTTTTCACTTGAAACCCATATAATTTGTTTGAAAATTATCCCAATTAATTGGACTTATAATTGGAATCTTTTGCAGCTGCTCTGCGTGCATCCTGGAGCGAGGATAAGCAGCCAACAGGAGCTGCACCAGACGCCGCTGTTGCGTCCCACAGACTTTCAAGTGGTGCTGGAGAAAGAAACGAAGCCGATCTTCAAGCCACCCGAGGATCATCTCAACTGTGATCCCTGCCTCGAGCTGGAGGAGATGATTGTCGAGACGCGTCCGCTGCACAAGAAGAAGAAACGTTTGGCCAAACAGCGATCGGCCCAGCGGGACAGCGATCCGGAGACGACGCTGATCAAGGAGTTTATCGTTTACAATCGCTTTAAGGAGCTCAAACGCAAGGCCATGGAGCAAAAGGAGAGCGATTGGCAACGTGAACTTGAATTGGCCATGGCCAATTCCATTGTCAACAGTCTGGCGCCCATTCAGGAGAAGCCCACAACCTCCCTGCTCCGCGTAGTTCCTCAAACGCCCACACCCTCGCCTCCCATTACGCCCACACGAATACACCGCACCACCACCAACAAGTGTACAACCGCACAACAACAACAACAAACAAAAGATAGTGATAGTATTGAATTTATAGATCGCACCCCATCCCCACAGACGGCTGCCACGCCCACGCCTCGAAGATTCTGCTGCAAGGCGACAAATAAATCATAAATTCCATTCCATTTATATTTTCATAATACAAAAATCAAAAATAACAATTGCACAAATAGAGAGACAAAAAAATAACAGGTTTCACATCCAATTGAAACATAAGAAATATACAAAAAAAACCAAAAAAACTGCTCTAATCAATGAAAAAAAAGCTTTTTTCGGCATGTCGAAGTCTAAATACCCTTGCAGATCATTTCTCAAACACTAATATACATTGTTGATTCTACATAATTTTGGTTTTACAGCTGAATTTTAGCAGAAATTAAAGTTGTTTTTTGAATAATTATTTTCAAGACGATGTTTCATATGGCAACTATATGTTATATGCTATTCGATGCTAAACATATAGTTTTAAATATACTTTTACTGAATTTGCTGCAAATTTGTAAATGTTTTTCATACTAAAACTTATTTTTTGACCGATTGTTCCTATGGCAACTATATCTCGATTCTTAAAAAAACATTTTTCCGAATATGTATGGGATTATATTTTAAGAAACAGTTATCCAAAAAATGTTTTCCGTACAAGAGATCAATTTCTGTTCTACTCTACTATAACATCTATATGAAACTTGTTCTATATGTTTGATATGACATTAATACTATGTGCTCGGTTTTTAATACAAAATCTGAATTTGCAACCGATTGTACCTATACTATATATTAAAGTCGTTCGAAATCGGTCATGTTGCGTAGAATATACTACAATTTCGATATATTCAGTTTTATTAAAAATTATGCGAAAAATCAAAAAAAAAAAAAAAAAAAAGAAGAAAGCGATGGTTCCTATGGGTATATATGGGATCTGTCTGGCAAGGGTATAAAAAACACTTTGAACAATTTGTAGAAAAATAAATCAAATATTTTTCGAGCCTTCATAAATAAATATTTTAATAATAAATACTACAACACCAAAAACAAGAGAAGAAACCATACGCTGAATCGCACCTTTATATATATACCGATATATGTATATATAAAAATATTATTTTATAAATTTTCCAACAAATATATATATATATATACATAAACGTATGTATTTCTTTATACATGTACCTTTTATTAGACGTTAGCTGAGAAATCAAAATAAATGGTAATGTCCCCAAAATCAAATTGTTAATTATTTACAAAACATCAAAAAGTATATTAAAATAACTAAATTATTGATAATAAAGCGACACTGTTAATTTCGATTTTTTTGAAGTTTTTATTTCAAGTTATATTTCATTCATGTTTCACATAAGTTTTTTTTTAATGCTTTTTCTTTGTATAAAAAAGAGTAAATAATTATTATGGTTTTGTGTGTGTATAAATTGCTGTTGTTCACAAATTTGTTGTTGTTAAAATATATATAATAGTAATTATAAAGGATATTTGTATTTGTATTGGTATTACATGTTTGTGTGTGTGTGTATGTTGAGGGGAAAAAACACTAACCAAATATTACAATTATGATGTTTTATTGTTCGTTTCCCGTTATCAGGATATTGATTTGTTTTTTTTTTCTCATTTCAGCAAAAATGCAACAGGTTAATAGTTTTTTAATTTTTTTTGTGTTTTTTTTAGTTTTCATTTTGTTAATTCAATTTCTTTCATCCACAATCGTTTTTTATTTTTTTGTTTTTTTTTTCTTCTTTTGTAAGTTTTGTATTTTTCTGGCTTTTGTGGTTATTAATAATTTACGAATATCAACATTTCTGACACAAAAGCCCAAAATGCCAACACACCGCGTTGCACACGCTGCACGTGGCACGTGGCAAGTGTCTCAAGTGATAACAGCTCAACTGTTATCAGTAGACGCACGTGGACACGCCCAGCGTGTGTGGGCGTATGATGGGAGATTGGGTGGAAAAATGTTTAGAAAATCGTAATATATATATAAAGATTTATATATATTTAACTTTGCCACGAAAGAAAGAAGGAAATACAAGAATTATATTACTTAAAAATTGAAATGATAAACCACTTGCAAACGAGTATTTCATTAATATTATGTTTTTTTTTTTAAATTGATTTTCATTTTCATTTTGAAAGTTTTTTAATGCAAATAATTTGTTTGTCTGTCGTAATTGTTTTTCTTTTAAGCAAAAAACAAATGCAATTGTTTAGAAAAAGCGTCAAAAATTGAAACTTGTTTTGTTTTGTTTTGTTTTGTTTGTTGTTCGTTTGTTAGAAAGTAAAGATTGAATGAGAAGAAACTACAAGCTGTAAATTATAAATGTAAAAAGTGTGTGTGTGTGTGTATGTTGTGTGTGTTTGTATGAGTTTTTATGTTTTTTTTGGAGTTCACTTCGGTTTTTGTTTTGATTTGTTTTCATTTGTGTGTGTTTGTTGTGTTTGCTGTGTTACTTGTACGGTTTGTTCTAAACAAAATGTGACTCTTTTACGTTGAACTCCACACGTGACGCTGGCGGCGGACATCCGCCTTGGCCTTTTAGTGGCAGCACTGCTGAATTCCGCTTGATCATACTATACTGTGGTGGTGTCCACAGACTCGATACGTGAACCACCAGCACCGCTAGCTTCTCCACCAGCTCCAGCAGCTGTAGCTCCATTAACTGGGCTTGAATCGGCCGCATTGGAGGCATTATTATCGCCACCTTCCTCGCCAGCATTATTGGCATTACCGCCTTCATTCTTTTTGGCGCCAAATTTAAGCAATTCAACATTTAGATTTATGGTTTTTGTCTGCACTGGTGCATTGGCATTCTCCGCTGGCGGCTCCTCGGCTCCCGCTGCCGGTGCCGACGACTCTCCACCTCCTCCACCGCCGGTTGTAATTGTCAGCGAGAGATCATTGAGCGATTTGAGCACCTTGTCAACATCCTCCTGGGTGCTCGGACCGCCATTGCGATTGCCAAAGTGCAAGAAACACTTTCCAAAGTGACCTGCAAAATTATTAATAATTATTCATTCAATTCAATTCATTATTTACATATAATTTTATTTACTAATTGTTAAACTAAAATCAACAACACTCATTTTAATTCACAATTAAATGATTAAAAATCAGTAATAGAATAATATATTGAAATGTTAATGTAATTTAACATTTATTTATTTACATTTTATTTATTTAATATAATCTGATAAATTTGAATATTTATGATTTTTTGGTTGATTGGATTGATGATAATTTAAAAGTTATATAGTTAATCATCAAAAAGAAAAGAAATTATTGAAAAGAAACTCTTGAAAATTTAGAAATTTAAAACATAATTGGCAATTATAGAGTCTCTTTGGCTAGAGGGACTGATTTGATCAAGCATATTTATATGCTTTATAGGGGACTGTCACGCCTTCTACTGGCTGTTACCATATACCCTTGTTACGGGTATAATAATATATTTAATTCCTTGTTTTATTCACTTACCCTTCCATGTAATCGCCAATGGATTACATTCGCGTTTACGCAGCTCTGTCTTCAGATCCTTAACGCGAATGTCGCGTGTCAGATTTGACAATTTAACACAGAAGTCACGTGGCGGACGATTCTTCCGCTTGGGGCGACGCTCGCCTCCCGTACCGGCCTCATTGAACTTACGATCTTCACTCTTAGCACCCACCTCGACTCCAGACTGATCGCCCTCAGACTGCAAAGAGTAAATAAGTACAAAGAGTTGATTAAAAGTGAAAGCTTCAGATTTAAAATTTTCAATTTTTAAAATACCAAAGGGGGTACCCTTACCACCGAAATCAAGATTTAAAGGAAAATACTTTGCTCACGAATTTAATAAAATTTTATTACAGAATGAATTTAGAGGCCAAATTATGATCAACATGATATTCTGCTTGCAAGTCGGCTAAGTTTTGCTAAAGTTACGACAGTTCGAAGTTAGTCAAGCATCTGACCTAGCAACTTTACAAGTCAGAATTTTCGTCCAATTTTCCATGATTTTTCACAGAAAAATAAAAGGTGTCAGAATCAATTTTAAAGTGTTGTTTTATACTAATTACGATATAAGGAGTTGATTAAAATTAAAAACTTGCGATTTGAAATTTGAAATTTTCAAAAATGCAAAGGGGGGACCCTTATCATCGAAATCAAGATCTAGAGGAAAATAATTTTTTTCACGAATTTAATAAAATTTGAATACAGAATGAATTTAGAGGCCAAATTATGATTAAAATGACATTCCACTTGAAAATCGGTTTAGTTTTGACAAAGTTATGAATAATTGAAGTTGGTTAAACCTTTAGCTTAGCAATTTTATCGAAACCGTGTAACGTGTAACAAAGGTTTACCTTTTCGGTTCTTAAAGGAAATTATTTGGTAGACAGTTTAGAACTTTAATAAAATAAAACTAATAAGAATACAATACAGTGCCTGTTGCAATTACCTTGTTTGTGCGTCTGCGACGGTTGATGAAACGACCTTTGCGGCGTGGAGCGCGCTTCTGCGCATTTTCCTGCTAATGGTGCACAGGAGAGAGAGAGAGGAGAGAATGATGAGCAGGATGTCTAAGGAAAAATATAGATATGGATATACATACGCCTTGCTGTTCGTTGTCAGTCTGTGAGGTGGTGCGTCCTGGGTTTCCTCGTTGGAAGCGACGACGCAACGGTCCACGACGGCGTCTACTGTTCTGATGCTGCTCCACATCGGTATCCTCCTCCTTTAGCGTGATGGTTTTGCCCGATTTCTCCAGCTGCTCCTTCAACTGCTGCAGCACGGGCAAAATCTTCAAGCGACGCTCGGACAGGAGTTCCCAGAAAACACCATTGGGACGGGGCAAACGTTTCGAGACACGAATCACCTCTGTGGGCGTTACAATAATGTCCACGGGTGAATCATATTTTTGAAACAGATTCACTGGCAATGTATCCACCACTTGGACATCATGGACAATTGTTACAATCGCTGTCTCTGGCGTTATGGCGCCCAATTCAATCAGCAGTCCAATATCCAAATCGGCAAATCCATTGCCACGTCCAATGCGATAGCCATCCCTGGATACAACCACCGAACCGATGACAACCATATCGAGCTTCAATTTGCTGTCCAAATTAATTTCCGAACGGAACTTTTGTATATCCTGGACACGCAATGATTCCTTCTTCTGCTCATCGGTGGCATCCGCTGGGACTTCGACTTTAAGACAGAGCGCGGACGAATCCCGAGTGCTGGGCAAATATACAGATTTATTGGCCAACAATGATTGCTCCTTAAAATCGTGCAAGGCCCGATCAATGGTCACTTTGATGTGCTCTAAATTCGTGTGTGGAATCATAAATATTAATTATCTAAAAAATATATTTATCGTTCATTTATCGAGACACTTACGTGCTTTCTTAAACTCCTCCTCCTGGGTGAGCAATGCTGCTGCCTTATCGGCATCAACGAATGCAGGAATACGGTTGAAAATGCCATTGAAGCCAATTCCAACTTTACCCTCCTGGATCTTCTTCCAGGTCTGCACGCGTAGCGAGCGCTTTGTGGGCTCCACAGGCTGAGCTGTTAAAGATGACGCTATTGTTAGTCAAAGATACATTTTTGAAATCTCCATTTACATATGTTTATAATAATATTTCAAATATTCACTCATTCAACAGTTTTAATTTTTAATATGGACCATGATTAAAATTAAATGAAATTTTAAGCTATAGATATTTAAATTTTCATTTATTTATTAATAATAATAAATGTTGATCAAAAATATTTACAATTTACATTTAATATTTCAAATAATTACTTATTAATATAATTATGCATGTCGATTAGAAAGAAAATAGTAGATAACTAAATTAAAGTAAACTCAAGTTTCAAAATCCAATAATATTAGTTTTATAAATGCAAATTTCAAGTACAATATGTAAAAGTTTACTTTTATATTTCAAGTGTATTTCAACTTTGGTCATATATTAAAAATAAAATAAAAATACCTCAGAATGAGCCAAAGTTAAACTTAAATAAAACTTGTAAACTTTTTTCACACATGTGTGTGTGCGTGTGTGTGTGTGTATATATATACAGTCACTACCAGAGTTAATCATTATGCATTAACAAAATAAAAACAGTTGTAATATTTAATTCATAAAACTGCGTTCAAATATTTTTAAAACTGCTTTGATTAAAAGTTAAACTCTGATAACATACATACATTTGTTTTACTGAACTTTAAACATTAATTAAAGATAGTAGTATTTAAATTCCGTTCATATCTTCTAACGATTAAAACTCAATTGATAAAATATATATTTAATATATATGTACTAGTAGTGGTACAAATAAGCTGGTTGCCACTGTATATATAACTGTGTGTGTGTGATTAGTGTATTAGTGTTAGTTAGTGGATGGCGTATGAGAGGCTAAAAATAAACACAAACAAATGCGGCGGCAGCGGCCAAAGAGCGAAAGAGAGGAAGAGAGCACTAAAGCACAGACAGTGTGGTTATTACATGTAAAGAGAGAGAGAGAGAGTGCAAGATCTCGCATTACCGGCAACAAATTAAGTTTTTGATTTGTCAGCAAGCTCTTATCTCTCTGACCCATGATTAAAGCGTATGCATGTGTTATCATGCCAGCTTTCATGTCTGACAAAATATTTCTATAACTGATAAACCGGTTTTCACGCCCAGTCAAAACTGTAAAGCAATAATATAACTAAACAAAAACAGAAATACAAAACTAAGAAAATAAAAAACACCGGATGGCCATAGAAAATCTGCATAGAAAATATACAATGGGGTTGCCACCTGTCCGAAGTATGCAAATATTAGACACACAAAATAAGTTAGTTGTATTAAGCATATATATTTAAATGCAGACAGTAATTAGAATTGCAAACAACAACAAAAAAAAAACCTTAGTGTGCGTGTTTAAATATTACAAAATTAAATGGGCGAAAACATTAAAAATATCGATATTGACGTATGACCAATAAGTTGGCAACGCTGCGGCAACTCACTCACACACACACACACATACACGCACACACTCACTCTTCAACACACATACACAGCATTTCTCAGCGATGAGCGCATCAAGACGCGCGAATTTTTCAATTAATATGTATGTATGTACACTTGTATATACATAGCTTTAATGTGTTGTTGCTATTGCAATAGCAAATACATATGTTTATATGTATTTGTATATATGTATGCAGTTGACAGCTCAACACAAGAAACAAAAAAAGAGAAAAAAAAAAATAATACATTCAAATGTCCAAAATGATTCATTCTACATACAATTTTTGGAAGTTCAACTTAGTAATTGCAACACTTAGCATAAAAATGCGCGCCCCGATGACGTAATTAATAGAAGAAACACGAAAATGAATTGACGACCAACAAAAAAAAAACATATACGAACACATACACACACACATACAACTGTAGTTTGTTGTTGCTTCTCTTCCCTTTTTGATCCCCTTTCCGTTTTAGAGTTTCTAATGGCGAAATTAGCAGAGTGTGTCAACTCTTATTTACCGCAAGAATCAATCAGCAAGCAAAAGGAAAACGAAAGAAATATGGCGGCAATTTGACAACTTTTGGTTGTCATTACTCCACACACAATAAAAAATGGCCGTACTTACAAAAAGAAAAAAAAATGCGTTTTGCCTTTGCCCTTGATCTAATTTCTGTTGTAGTCCGAGGGAAAAGTGCAATATATTCTACATATTTTACAAACCATATTAAGCCCGGCAAATACATACGCCTTGCTATATGTATGTATGCGTATCTATTTTTTTTTTTGCTCACAAACAGAAAATCTATGGTGCTCCCCCCTTCCCCATCCCCTGCCCAAACCAGCCGTGAAAACTTCACTTACTTGTCGATGATACCTCCGCGGCGGCGGCAGCGGCAACGGGAGCTTCGTTGCTTTGATTTTCCATCGTTTAACGTTAATAAATTGTGTATTTAAACTGTTTCTTCGATCAATTCTCTTTTGCTTTAACAATTTTTCTTTTTTTTTCTCACAAATTTACACAAGTTACAGAGCAACAACGTCTTCCTTCTCCGGCTGCTTCCAACAAACCACGTTTCTCACCCGATCAAATTCGAGTATATCGATACTTTATGCGATACGTTGCGTTATCGACCAACGATATATCTTCAGTAAAGTTTAATTTAATTTTTATTTTCTTGAAATCAACTCAATTGCAAAAACCATAAAAATAAAATTTAATTAAAAATGGAAAAAATTCTGTATAACAACCAATCACTAACAAGTATTGCGATGTTATGAGAAATGAAATGCAATTTCGACTGAATTCTCAAGTTGACAGTAGAATCAATGGCAGTGCGTTTAATTTTCCATGAGCTAAATTATAACAGTGTTAAATGTCACATTTTTTTTTTTTTAAGTTTATTGCACAAATTAATTTTGGAGTTTTAACAATTTTTATACTTTATTAAAGGCAAACTGTTTGGCGCCATTACTGATAACTAAAAATTTATGTATCGACATTTTTTGTGTTCGCAGCAATTGTACTTTCCAGCACTGGTCGGTTAGTGCACCAAAGCAAAAGTGAACAGCATACAGATTCGTTATGTTCGTAGTGTTGGGTAAGCACTGCTGATTGGCGCCAGTAGCGATAAATTTAAATTTAGGTATTGCAAATAATAAATAAATTTATATATTTAACAAAATTTAAAAGTCGAAATTACATTAAATTAACATTTCATTTCAAGGGAAGAGAAATTACCAACTTACTTCTGAAAAAATTCCAACAAAAAGTCTGCAAAAATTGTAGTTTTCTACCATCGAAATTTAGAATTGGTCAAGAAAAAGTGGACTTTTTTGTAAGTTACCAATTTTGACAGCTGACCCAAAATGGTATACACTGACGGATCGTTCAATTTAACGGGGTGGCAGTCTTCGGTCGAGTGGCAGCATTTTGAGACAGGTGGCAACGTTGAGCGACCCAACTACCCAACACTAGTTATGTCACAGCTGTTCTCCTCACAACGTGGAGCGGTAGACCGCTCAAGAAGTTTATTATTATTTGAAATATCAACAATTCAAAATCATCAGGTGTTTGATCGATGCAAAACTCGAGGCATTATGCAATTTCAACTGGCAAGCGTTTGCTCTGCGCAGTCCGTTTGAGGCTCGGCTTCGGTTCTTTAGCGGTTAAACGCTGCATACAAATCGCTCCCGCTCATTTATCGCGAAATCGAAAACATGAAACAAATGTTTCCGCCTTGTTTAAACCGGTTCAGGTTCCAGCCAATGTGGACGACGAGGATGTGGGCTCCGAGCTGGTTGGCAAACTGGAAAAGTCCGAGCTGCTAAAGATACTCAATAAATTTGCACAACGTCGCGAAATCAAAGCGTTATGCAGTGAAAATGGTTTGGATTGTAAGTGTTGGTACAGTGGGTCAAGTAATTGTTGTGACAAGAAACTAAAGTTAAAATGCAGCGGATTAATCGAGCGCACTCGACAGTCGAATACCCTGTACCTAGATATTTAGATGTAGAACTTTAACATTTTCGACTGTTTCATTTCGTTCACAGCTATATGATATAGTGAACCGATTTGAATCAAATTTGGTCGGGATATATAAGACCAAGTTAAGTGCATATACTGTCAATTTAATTCAAATATTTCAAAGAACAAAAAAGTTGTTCATACTAAAACTAGATTTTTGACCGATCGTTCGTATGACAGCTATATGATATAGTGAACCGATTTGAACCAAATTTGGTCAATATGTATAACACCAAGTTAAGTGCATAATCTGTAAATTTTGTTAAGATATCTCAAAAAACAAAATAGTTTTTTATACTAAAACTTGATTTTCGACCGACCGTTCCTATGGCAGCTATATAATTTAGAAGTCAAATTTAAAAAAACTTGATCTGCTTCCAATATAGAGAAATCTGAATACCAAGTTTGGTGTGTCTAGCTCTTGTAGTCTCTGAGATCTTGCTGCTCATACAGACGTCAGGGCAGATAGATAGATGGGAATTGCTATATCGACTCGACTATAGATGCTAATAAAAAATGTATATAATTTATTGAGTCAAAACAATTAACTGAGTCAGTGTATGTGATATATTCAAGTAATTGCATTGCTAAATCGTTCCTTTTTCTTAGCTTATTTGCAGCAACAGGCGTTTGGATCCTTTCGACGCTATTGCATTGAGGCTGACAATTTGCCGGTTGATTTGCACATCATTTTCAGTGACATTATGCAAAGCGCTGGACACATTGATGACATATTTCCCTACTTTTTGCGCCATGCCAAAACAGTGTTCCCCCATCTGGACTGTATGGATGATCTGAAGAAGATATCGGACCTGAGACAACCCGCCAATTGGTATAGTAATGCTAGAGCCATTACCCGCAAGATTGTCTTCCATTCGGGACCAACGAATTCGGGAAAGACGTATCATGCAATGGAAAGATATTTGGGTGCCAAATCGGGTGTCTATTGTGGTCCATTGAAGCTGTTGGCCACCGAGGTCTATAACAAGGCCAATGAGCGTGGAACACCCTGTGATCTTGTCACTGGCGAAGAACGCAAATTCGGCATCAGCGAGAATTCTCCAGCGAATCATGTGGCATGCACTGTGGAAATGACCTCAGTGAACACACCCTGTAAGTACAAATTAACGATATATTATAATAATTTTTTAATAAATAACATTAATAATTTGTATTTCAAAATTACAAATACTCTTATTTCAGTAATCTTTTTATTCTTAATATTCCTACTACTAGGAAACTGAAAAATAAAACTAGATTTTTAAATTACAAAAACAAAATAAATCTGATTCGTATCATAAAAATTTAGAAATAACGTTTTGCATTGGCAAAAATAGACAAAAGTATTACTATGCAGTTTTTAAATAAAAATTAAGAATTATTTGTATTGTGAATAATTAGAAACCCACAAAAAACATCTCTTCACGAGGTAAAAGTCTAGGGACGAAAGCCATTTCTAGCCCCAAAATTTCTGATATCCAATTTTGTGACGAACAATTTTAAGTTTAATATAAAAATGTCTAAATTAACAAAAAAAATCACAAAATTGTCACTCTGCACTGTACGAAAAAAGGATGCGCTTTTTTGTACATAAAAACTACATTTTGTAAGTTAGGACTTAACCTTTCGATCGGTATATGACTCAATCTAATCGGACAGTTATAACAAATTTTTCATATTAGCTGGATATATTGCTAGTCGCCTTTCTGCCCTCCAATTCTGCCGTCCGCAGTGGTACACATTTTATTCCCTAGTTATAAAATAGAGACTTTGATGTTAACTACAAATATTTATTAAGTTAAGGCTGATTTATTTTGTCTTTAAATTTAATTCCATATCTGTTTTTGGTTCCAGATGAAGTGGCTGTCATTGATGAGATACAACAGATTCGAGATCCTCAGCGCGGTTGGGCCTGGACACGGGCATTTCTCGGACTGATTGCCAATGAGGTGCACGTTTGTGGCGAGGCTGGTGCCCTGCAATTGCTGGAGAAGATCTGCGAGACGACGGGGGAAACGGTCGAGGTGAGACGCTACGATCGGCTGACGGAGCTGACCGTGGAGAACTCGGCATTGGGTTCATTGGATAATGTGATGCCTGGAGATTGCATTGTGTGCTTCAGTAAACATGATATTTATACGGTTTCGCGAGAGATTGAAGCGCGGTAAATGTGCAGTAATTTTGTATAAATTATATTAATTATATATAACTAATAATTAACTATTTATAGGGGCAAGGAAGTTGCGGTCATCTATGGTGGCTTACCGCCTGGCACTAAATTGGCTCAAGCTGCCAAGTTCAATGATCCCGAGAACAGCTGCAAAGTGATGGTTGCCACCGATGCCATTGGCATGGGCTTAAATCTAAGCATACGTCGCATCATTTTTTACTCGCTGGTCAAGCCCACGATGAACGAAAAAGGAGAACGTGAGATCGACACGATTTCCATATCATCGGCTCTACAAATAGCTGGACGAGCGGGACGCTATCGAACCCAATGGGAGCATGGCTATGTGACAGCTTTCAAGGCAGAAGATCTGGTCACACTGCAGCGGCTGTTGAGTCAAACGCCAGAGCCTTTAAAACAGGCGGGTTTGCATCCCACCGCTGATCAAATCGAACTCTACGCTTATCATCTGCCAAACTCATCGCTGAGCAACCTGATGGACATCTTTGTCAATCTGTGCACGGTGGATGATTCCCTGTACTTTATGTGCAACATAGAGGACTTTAAGTTCCTTGCCGAGATGATACAACATGTGCCACTGCCACTGCGTGCCCGCTATGTATTCTGCTGTGCACCCATCAATCGAAAGATGCCCTTTGTATGCTCAATGTTCCTTAAGATTGCTCGACAATACAGTCGCAATGAGCCCATCACCTTTGACTTTATCAAGAGAAACTGCAATCTACCGCTCAAGCTGCCCAAGACAATTCTCGATCTTGTGCATCTCGAGGCTGTCTTTGATGTAATGGACTTGTATCTGTGGCTCAGGTGAGTTGAAGTTTCATTAATATTTATAAAAAAAAAATACATAAAATAACATTTTACGCACGATAAAAATTTTCCCAACAATGTTGTGTGAAAATGTCATTCTCCTAGGTCTTATGGTTTGATCAATGCAATGATCAGCTTTTTATATATATATTTATATATATATTTATATATATATTTAAACAGGTCACGCACGTTTCGTGTTTTGTTTCACTGTCAAACATCTTCATTTTGGTCTATAATTTAACCATGAATCGTCTTACAAACGAACAACGCTTGCAAATTATATTTTATTATCAAAATGCCTGTTCTGTTAAGAAAGTTTATCGCGCGCTTCTTCAATTTTATGGTCAGTTTAATCGACCCACTGAAGCGGCTTTTTGGGCTATTGTGACTAAATTTCGCACCAAATTTACATTGTTGGATAATAGAGCTTGACTTGCATGACATTATATATGAATTATATGAACCGTACTATCGATTCAAATAAAGATTTCATGCATTTTTCTGAATTTTATGTGTTTTTATTTATGAAAAACTTTCCTATAGCTCTTATAAATTCACCCTTTATATAGAAGATGTAGCTATCTAATATTGAAAATATTATCTTTATTTTACCCTGAGTTCGACTTTTCTTGATGAAAATTATTACGACAAAGTTGTATTATGACAAAGTTGTATGGTCTTTTTCTTAATGCATTCAAAATATATATTTTTATATATTAAGTTGCTCGATTCTTAGTTAAACAAGTTTTTTTTTGTAGAATTCCTAAAAACAATTTCTTTTTGCGGAACAAACATAGTTTTTAACTATAGTTGGAAAATGCTGAAATATTTTACGCCAACAATTTGATAATTTTTTCCATATCTAAACAAACGTATTATTGGCAGCTATCGCTTTATGGATATCTTCCCGGAAGTAGCTAGTGTGCGTGAGGCTCAAAAGGACCTTGATGAGATAATTCAGCAGGGCGTTTTTCAAATAACCAGGTTACTCAAGAACACAGAGGCTTGCCAGGATGGCGATGTGCCCACATATAATATGAGGCGTGCTACGTCAATAAAGGAGCCTCGACTGCCAAGCTCAACACGTGGTCGACTCACAGAGAGACTATTAGCTCAGGGATTACTTACTCCCGGCATGCTCAGTGAATTGCGCAAGGAGTGGGATGCACAGGCAACAGGATCGGGATCGGCAACGGGATCGGGATCGGGACACAAACACTCTCAGGAAACTCCCGATGACAGCGATAATGATGATGATAATGATAATGATAATGATAATTATGCGGGGAGCATGAAGAAGACGCTGCGTCGCAAGCGTAGAAAATAAACTAGATTTTTAGATAGATTATTGTATTTGTTAGCGTAACATTTTGTTATTAATGTTATCATCTTTTTTTATTTGTAAGTCACAATTATGTAATATTAAAATTATTATTTTAATAATCAACAATGACAATTTAATTGCTTTAAATTGAAAAGTAGAAATGTCCTTTTTTCTTTTTGGTTTTTTGTAATCTATTCCAGGAAAATCCAATCACTTAATTCAGTTTTGCAGTTTTATGGAGGGAGTTTTCTACATAGAGGCCAAAGTACTTAAACAAATAAACTCAATCATTTATTTGCAAGACTCTTTACGACAATCGTTTTAATTTTTTTCGAATTGTGAAGTTAGATACACACATATATAGAGAAGCTTATAGAATAAATATATGTTTTACAAAAAAAATGACTTGACAAGCTTTTAAGTGCGTTTGCTTTTGCTTTTATCCTCAACTCTTTATCCAACCCTCCAAATTTCGAATACTCGTATTTCCTTGCAAAATTATATTGTTGTTTAACTTTATAATATAATATCGCAAAGTTTAGTTTAACAACGAACACATATTCATTTGAATTGTGATTATAAAATATTGGACATCGAAAACATATAGAGATTTTTCAAAAGATATAAATATATATTAATACTATATTTAATAAAAATATTTAAACTATTCAAGTATCTGCCCATATATCATTGCATTTAAATACTTAAGACATTCGACAGTTCGAGTAAAAATCAATTAAGTACCAACATTTATTAAAGCTTTCCATTTTTTCTCCGTATATAATTAGTATAGCCTACATTTTATTTACTTTTATTTCAAAAATTGTTTTCTTTTTTTTTTTTCAAGGTAAATGCGCTCCCCCTCCTTCAAATAGATAGTTTAAACGCCAGCGTATTCTGAGCCTGATTTCAAAATGTGCTCCAAGCACAACTCTCTGATAATTATATTTAATAATTATATTCATTTTCTGTTTTTATCGTTTTTTTGTTTTCAAACTTCAACATTAAATGTTGTTTTATTTCTTTTTTAATATATATAGTTTCCGAGCAACCCTCTTGAAATATTGAATAAATGGTGCTGGATTCCCAATATCTCTTTATAAACAATATCAACTTTCGATCTCTGCCTTCTTCTTCATTCGAGTTGTACATTCGACTTTTTGTGCGTATTTAATTTGAATCCTAGAGTTTAGGTATTTTTGTATTTTATATTCATATAAAAACTGGAACAATGCGCATGATTCTTTTCTAGTTAAAAAATTTCTAGAATTTCCTCATTTTTTTGTCCACTATGTAAGGTATGTTTTGTATATGTATGTATATATGTATATTTAGGTATGTCGTATGCGTTGGCTACAATTGTTGCTTTGTTTATATTATTTGTTGCTATTTGCGGTTTGCTTTCGCCAGAATATTTAATTATGCGATATGGGAAAACAATCAAAATAAAATGTTAATATTATATATTAATTTTATTGGGTTTATCGGATTTTTGCCCAATCCAAAGCAAATTGTTTATCTTTTTAGTTGAAAATTTAAATATATTCGCTAATTGGTTAGAAAAATGTATTTTGATTTAATTATTTTTTATAAAATCGATTTGTAATCTTTGTTTAAAAAACTAAATAAATCTTTAAACAAAATAAAATCATTTACCTCTTTAGTTGTAAATGTTACATAATATGTATTTTTCTTTTTCTTTTAGTTTTAAATTTAAATGAATATAAATTTGAATTTATTAGTAAGTTTCAATGTGTTTAATTTATTAATTATTTGTTTTTTGTTGACTGCTTTAGTTGACGTAATTAATTTGTTGTTTTTAACGTGTTTTACACATTTAATAAATTTATTGTTTTTAACGTATTTTGCACATTTAAATATTCTGGCCAAACATAGTTAACAATGCTAATAAATATTTGATTCTTGGAAATTCTTATTGATGGTAATAAAAAGTGCTAGTCCATTGGGAACGGACCATCAAAAACCTTTGCGGTTAAATATTTGTTTTTTTTTGCTTGAGTTTTGCAGAGAAATATTAATTACAAAAATGTTGACATGTCCTCTCTCTCTCTCTCTCTCGCGCTCTCTCTCTCTCTCTCTCTTTTAGCCATTATCATATATGCTTTATCACAAACAATTATAAAGTTCAAACTTGAGTAATAAGTTATGCATTTTGCATTTTGCGTATAAAAGTTTAATAATACTAGTTAATTTAAGTTTTCTTTTTTCACACCCATTTTCATCTCAAAAAATGTGTGTGTGTGCCAAATTTAGTTTTTTTTTTTCCAAATTACAAAGTTTTTGTGTTTGAGCCCGCAAGTGGGCTCGAAATCTGGTTAAATAGTTATCCAGATTATGCAAAAAGTACACAACAATTGGTGTTCCAATAAAAAATAGACCAATGTAGATCAATTCTAGACAAAATCCAGTTCCAAACCGGGCTCAATATCGATATCAACTGCAATCGCATTGTCAGATGGGAATTGAATGCCATTGGATTCATTATCCTTATCCTTATCCTTATCGTTATCCTTCTCCTTGGGCGACTTCTCCTTGGACCTGTCCTTGAACGCAGCAAAGCTCAGTTTCTTAAACGCTTTACTGCTGCGTCCTGAGGACTGACCCAACTGCTCGAATCAGGAATCCACAAGGACATGCCAACGTGCCAGAATCTCACCCTTTGGCATCTCACACACATCCGTCCAGTGAGCACACTCCTCCGGTCCGGATGAATTCAATCCCATGCTAAACCAACCGACCATCTCATTCTTTTTCATATGCCGCTTCGCATACACGGAGATCATGAGTGTCACATCGTTCAGTTGGAACAGCGCCACCTGGAATGCGAATGTCTCCTTGAACAGCGGATTGGGACCGCGACGTATCGATGTTTTTGCCCTGGAAATCTCCTGGCCAATGCTGCTCACCATACACATCTTCACATACGTATCGGGCGCCTTTTTCAAAGATACAAAAAAAATTTTTTTTGAAAATTAAAACTAGTTTAAGAAATATTATTTTATATTAAAATCGGATTTTAGTATATTGATTTTCGGTTAAAGCCGATTAAAATCGGTTGAACAAATCTTTGTGTATCGGTTTCGAAAAGGTTACATATGTCAGTTTTAAAATTTCAGTAGAATTCCGGTTTAAAAAAAAAATATCATAATATAATATTATTATACAACCAATAATTTCAATATATAAACAAGAATTTATTTATTTTAAATCAAAAATTTGATAATGATGTTTTAATTTAATGCTTGATTGAACCGAAAGTAACTGTTTACATGAATCGGTTACTAATCGGTTATTTCGGTTTGAAAAATTTATTATTTTTTTTGGATTTCCGTATAAAAATTAATTTGGTTTTGATTAGAGGTTCAGTTACGGTTACCAATTTCAATCGGTTAAAAACGGTTACAAGTTATAGTATTGCAAATAATAATATGACAAACAAATTATGGAAATTGGGAGAAATATGCAATTATTAGTTAGTTCTTACCTTATTTAAAGTGAGACTACGAAATTGGCTTCCCTTGATGATTTCCACACTCAGTCGACCCGTGACTCCATTGTAGCTCAGACCGAGAAGCAGCTCCGAAACGCCCCCATGTTGCATGGAGGATGTGGAGCCGGCACTGTCCGATCTGGCCAGGCTCAGTAAATCGCTAGTCGATCCCAATAGCGATGATGTATTACGCGGCTCCAACGGCAGCCACAGATTCGTCTCCAGCTCCAAATCGACGGTGGCAAAACTCACATACGCCTCACCAATGAGACGTTCCTTCCTCAGGCGTTCGCAGCCGTAGAGACGGACCCGGAGTCCCATGTTGTTGACATCCTCGGGATTGACACGATGCAGCAGAAAGCTCTCCATATACTGCGGATTCTCGCCACTCCGAATCTTGGTCTTGTGCTTCTGCTTCTTATTCGGCAGCATCAACATGCGCACCTGTCACCATAGATCAAGATTCATTAGAATTATTGTAAGATATATCTATTCTTATTAAATAATCATGTAATAATATATCGAATAACTATAATATTTGTTTTGAACTGATTAAAAAAAGTATAATATAATAATAAAAAAGTTTCAATATGTATTATAAAAACTGTAAAGTAATTATTGTTTTTTTTTTATTTGAATGAAAAATGTGTGAAAAAATAATTAAATAAAAAGGAGATTTATTTATTATACAAAAAAAAAAACCATACAATCAGGTGTGTTCTACAAATCTATAAAAGCGCTAAAGCAACCAAAAAGCAATTGTTGGTATTCCTAAAAACAAAAAACAATTGCTTTCAAATGTTTAAAAAATTCGTCAGAGATTTGACAATATTAAATATTTATTAAATTAAATTAAAATATCTTTAAATTGAATAAAAACGAAACAAAAAAAATGTTTGAAAATATAAAATCTCTAACATTTCAGGAACCCCAGCATTTCAAACGATTGTTTTCAAAATCTCTAGAGATTTCTGAAACACAATATTTATTATACGAATTTAAAAATAATTCTAATTTCTTCTTGTAAATGAAATAGTAAATATAAAATTTTCTGAAAACTAACTATTAGTTTTGATCTGATTAAAAATTTATTGACATAATTAAATAATAATTTGTATAAGTACAGCTGATTTCGCATGGCCTCAGAGACCTTTAACTTAACTTAGAAAGTTCTTATTAAATAATCGTGTAATAATATATCGAATAACTATAATACTTGTTTTTATCTGAATAAAAAAAGTATACCATAATAAAAAGATTTCAATATGTATTCTAAAAACTGTAAAGTAATTATTGTTTTTTTTTATTTAAATGAAAAAAGTGTGATACTATAATTAAGTTAAATTTTTTGTGTAATCAAAATCCTAATGAAATTTTCATTGGGATGTGGATTGGTCTCACCTGGGTGTGCGTCTGCTGGCCATTTCCCAGAGGCGGCAGACATCTTGCCTGCATCACATGCACCGTCATCTTTCGCATTGGCGCATCGTATAGCAGTGACATCTCCAACTCGATAGGTCCGCGTGGAGCTGTGATCTTCGAATCGGTAACGAGAATATCGTCCGACTTTATGGAACGCAAGTCACTCGTATCAAAAAGTGGTTCCTGAAGAGACAAGTTGTGTTGTCATCAAAAAACATTCGCTTAATTAGTCAGTCACTATAATTGTGACCATAATTCTAGTTTTACATAATACTATATAAACAAAATAATTTAAAAGCACTACTAAAAGTTGAAAGTTATTTCTATTTGAATAATTTTAGTATTCTTGTAAAAAAATGTATTGATTCTGTAATTTTCAATTATAATTTATAATATTAAATGTAGTATTCCAATTTTTATATAACCTGAATTTTCATATCGAGTTTTTTGTCTTCCCGAACCGGTTAATGAAGCTAACTTTTAAAATAATTACTCCTCGAACTGTAAAAAATACGTGTTGTATACAAAAACTTTTCTTTAAGGTTAAAGTATGCAATTTGAAAATGATCTTAAGATTTAGGATTTTTATTATTTTACTCAGGAAATGAGTTTTATTACAGAATAATGATTATTCATGAGTTCTATTTTTTGGAATCAAAAATAATGATTATTTCTGAGTTTTATTTCTGCGCTCAAAAGTAATCATAAGTAAAATCATAAAATTCAGATAATAATGATTATTCTTGAGTTTTATAATAAAACTTATAATGATTATGTTTCCTTACTTTATTGAACTAAAATTCGCAAACGCAAAGTGAATTCAATACTCAAAATTGTTGCAGTTTAAAGATTTTCAAGTCTGATAAATCCTGCCGATCTAATTTTAATTTTTTCTTTACAGTTCATTATTTATATTTAATACTAATTTTATTTAAATTTTAAACTTAATTTTTATACTTAATAATTTTTTCTTTGCCTACTGCTTTTAGACGTGCATAAATAAATAAATTAGATAATGTTTAAATTAAATATGTATATACTTACATCATCGTTGTTGTTGTTGTTGTTTGTAGTATTGTTGTTATTATTTGTAGTGCTGTTATTGTTGTTGTTGTTGTTATTATTAGTAAATGTTGTAATTGGCACTACGACCACACTATCCCTGTCCTTGTCCAGCTTTTGTGGCAGGACATCAACTTTATGTTGGTAACGTTGTGACTTGTTGTAAGAGTTTCTCACAGTGCCAACTGTAATTGGTAATTGGTAATTGGTAATTGGTGAATAATGTGAATCAACTGAATCAATTTGAGTTTGAGTCAATTAATTACACTAGGCAACAATTTTCAACTTTTTGTCTATTACACGAACCAAACCCACTTTTTTGGATAGATTTGGGGCTCCAAATGACGAAAAACATTTTTTTTTTTTTTTTTATGCTGAGATTTTTTTTTCAGAATTTTTTGAAATTTTGCTCTTTTTTTCGTACTTATTTTCAGAGGTGCGCCTAGTTTTTTCATCATTACTCAAGAACGCCAAAACCGATTTTCAAAAACTTTACTTTTCCTGAAAGCCATCGAATATATCTATAATTCATTAATACAAAGTTTTGGATTTAAACTTATAGTTTAAGAGATATCAATTATTGAATGAAGAAAATTATGATTTTTTTTAAGCTTTTTTTTTTTAGCTTTTTTTACTTTAAAATTCGAGGAAAAGTCGAAAAAAAATTTATTACATTTTGTCTTTAATTTTATTTGCATAGCTGCATTAATTACGCGTCGTTTATGATATGTCTTATCAAAATCTGTGGAGAGACGGCGATGTATTATTTTTTTTTGTCTAGGCATGTTTTTGTCGAATTTTATGACTTCCTTGTAGAGCGGCATGACATTTAGTATGAAAAACTTTTTTGTTTCTTTTGATCGGTTTAGTCATTCTCGAGTAATGATGACATAAGTCGGCGCACCTCTGAAAAAAAGTACGAAAAAAAGCCAGATTTTTAAAAAATTCTAAAAAAAAAATTTCACCATAGAAAAAAAAAAAAAATGTTTTTCGTAGTTTTTGGCCCCAAATCTATCCAAAAAAGTGGGTTTGGTTCGTGTAATTTTTTGGCTGTTGCCTAGTGTTATTTATACGATAGTATACGATACCTCTGCTGTCTCTCTCGCCGGCTGTCAGAATGCCAGTATGACTGTCCACAGATGCCTCAATGGAATCATTTGAACTGCACTCACTGTGCGAGGATGGGATGCCGACCTTGCCCCTTTCGGCAATGGCCAAAGGGTCACGGGTCACCGTGATGACTCTTTGCAGGTCACCCTGATGATGTTGCTGTTGCTGTTGATGATGATGATGTTGATTATAATTGAAGGTGTGTCCGAGTCCTGTCAACGGGTTCATTTGATCGATACCCATGCCATAGCCAACAAATTTGCCATTGCCACCGTTAGCTCCATTTTGACCATTGGGCAATAGGTTGTTATTCTGCTGATGCCAACGCAATCGGCGCAGCATATCCTCCTCGGAATCGGAACTAGTGTTCTCATAACGACGCTTTCGAGCTGCAATATATGCAATTTTAATATGAATATCTCCATCAATTGAATCTCTACAGTGCACGACAAAACTCTGCGCCATCTCAGAAGCTTGAATCGAATATTAAAAACAATAATATTTTTTTAAATTGGGTTTAAAACTCCAACATTTTTCTTAAAGGTTCGGTTCGGCGTTTCGAGCCATAGAGCAAGCCATCGGTTCGGTTCGCTAATTCGTTTATATATCCCCTGAACCCAAAGTTTGGACTCGAACCTTGGTTCAATTTTATACAAAAAAATAGTTATATTGTTTTATTATTTTCTCTACATTTTGATCAAATTAATTTTTTTTTTTAAATAATTAATCAAATTTTGTTGATAATTTAATTTATTTGAAGATTTAAATATGACAATTTTATTCCCAAGACTCAGATAATTGCATAATATTAGAAAACCATATAAATTATGTAATTATTTTTTTTTTTTCGAACCGAACCTTTTATTTTAGAAAGCGGTTCGGTTTGGGTTCTGGCAATAATTGCAAGGGTTCGGTTCATGATCCGGCTCAGGCTGATTGTCAGGCACTTTTGTATTGTTTTCGAAATCGAATTGAACTTACTGATCTTTTGCACACATTTGGCCGCCAGGTGTCGCTCGTCACAGCAGTTGATGCCATGGCGGTGATGAAAACAACATCTGCGACTTATGTACAGAAAAAGCAGGAGCAATAGAACTAGTACACCAAAAAATACACCCAAGAGTGTTGTGACCTCAACAGTACCTGCAATAAAATACACATATGTACATATATATTTATGGTGAAAAGTAGACATTTACATTAACATTTATTCAAGAAAGTGTTTTACCAGAATTTGCATATTTCTATATTTAATTTTAAAAATAGTTAAATTCGTTAAGCTTTAAAAATTATTTTAATTATTATCAACTTTTTCTAAAAATGAAATAAAATAAGAAATTCACACAAAATTGCTAAAGTTTTGGAATTTCTTAAAAAAATACATTCTTAACTCAGTGTAAATAAACATGCAACATATGTATGAATATATGAATCAACGGGCTTTCCCAACAACTGCGCACTTAAGACCTACCCCACCGTACCACAACTTTTCCCCAGTAAACAACATATTAAATGTGACTGTGACTGTGACTGTGACAGTGACAGTGACTGTGACAGTGACATTGAGTACGTACCTAAGGAAGCAGTGCTATCCACACCAGATGTGACAATCATGTTTGTTCATGCGTAACTTTGTCTTAGTTTACCAACGTTTGCATTAAAAATTTATATTATTTTTCTTATTTTATTTTTGTTTATTATTTATTTGTTTTTCTTTTTTTCATTCGATAGCTATGGAACTGAAGTAGAAAAGCTCATGGGATGACAGCACTGTCAATCAATCGATTTTTCCACAGGACAATGAATATTTTGTTGACCGAGAACTACAAATTGTTTCAAATAGAAAATGTTCAAATTCAACTAATTGTATTTGATGCACTAATCTCACTTATTAATTTGTAACTAAATTATTATTGCAAATTCACAAGGAAAATCAGCAAATTAAAATTCAAGTTTCACAATTTGTAATTTTAATTTTCGTTTCTTTAATAAAGTGTTGTATTTTCTACCGTCTTAACTAACGGTACGTGCGGCGCGGTCTATAGTTTATTTTTAAATAATTTGATGCTAGCTATTCGAGTATTTGTAATGTATTCACTTGAATATCCATCGCACACACGGTTGAAATTATAGCTGAAAGGATTCAAAAAGCTTTCCCCCACATCTTGTGTGTGTGTATAGTAGTATTTGTGAAAGCTCCCTTTTTGACATAAGCAGTGTGAAAACAACTGTTGCTTTTCCCCTGCAATTGAACATAAAAACAAATTACAATCAGCAAATTCATGGAACTCTACAAGCCTAATAAAAAATAGGAATATTAAATACGAATTTGTTGCTTCAAATTCGTTTTCAATGAGAATGAAATGAACCCGTTAAATGTATCGATATTTGTGTGACTCTATTTAACGATACAATCGCTGTATCGATAAGCATAACACACTGCAAAATAAAATCTTCACCAATTTCCGTCCGTTTCGGCATTTTGTACCATTATCTGGCCTCTCATTTGAAAATATAAGTTTTGCTTCATCACTGACTATTTATTCTATTTATTCTGAAACTAATTCAAAAACTTCAAACTGTCTTCACTTTGTAAAATTTTAATCGATGTCCATACGCAATGCCAATTCCAAAATTATTTGACCTCTAATTTGATGCTGCATAAAAATTGGAAAATAAAATTTTTTTTCGGTCACTGACCATTTTTTCCCACCTTTTTCCCTGTCATACGTTGTAAAATGAACATTATTTTTAACAAAATAAATAATTTTGTTGTGTAAAATTAATTTTAAGGCCAAATCATGTTTATAAAGACATTCCGCATGATAATCGGTTGAGTTTTCAGTGAGAAACTATTACTACTATAGGTCAGACAACTTTTACTAGTCAAAAATTTTAATCTATTTTGGAATGATACTTGACAATACAAAAAAAAAGTCTCTGAATCAGCTTTAGAGTATTGTTTTATACTATTTATGACGCTAGAAATTAATAAAAGTAAATACTTAAGATTTAAAATTTTTGGAAAAAAAATGTTCCGTAAAAGTCAAAGGGGGGAGTAGGTCAATTTTCAAAAAAAAAAATTTTTTTTTTTATTTTTAAAATTAATAAAGTTTAAATGCAAAATGAATTAAAATGCCAAAACATGTCAAAAAGACATTTCTCATTGAAAACGGTTGAATTTTCACAAAGTTATGCCATTTTGAAGATCTCCGACAGTGGCAGTCATATTTCTTGACCCCCTACTGTGATATACCACAAGTTGGGAATGAATCCAAATTAAACTCAGAATTAAATCTGAATTAAATTTAAACTAATACTTGTTTTATATTTATTATTTAGTTGGGCCGAATCCCGGCGGTACTGCAATACCGGGCCAACCCGTGACAGAGGTGGAGCAAGCTCCTAGCACTCCGTCTATTTCCAAAAATCAGTTTAACATTTGTTGTTCTCCAATGGAGAAACTATCAGATGTTAAGCTGATAAGAACAGATACTACACTTTGATCTTAGCCATAGGCCGAGAAGCGATAACTATACCCCAAAAACGAGCCCCACTACATTAATGGGGAGCTAGAACTAGTTGAGAATTGGTGGGTCTCAACATGAGAAATAAAACAGTGCTCCAAAACACGCCATACCATGCGTAGTGTTGGCAAACGCGTCATTCAAGTATCGCAACATATCGATATTTTACAAAACATTTCATAATAGAAACGAAAGTAAAAAGAAATATATCATTTATATTTTATTGTGTGTGTGGGGCAGGGGGGGGGGGGCGGGGGGGGGGTTATGGCAGAAGGTGTGAATGGGGGGGTGTAAGTGGTGCAGATCGGAGACAAAAAAATATTCAGTTTTACATGTTAAAAAATTTGTTAAATTTCGGTATTTTTTGTACATAAAAACAAATGCATTTAATAAATGTTGCAATCAAAAATTATAAAATCAAATGGGGTTGTGGGGATGGCGGTGGGGATAGATCAGTTCGGTGGATGGGGCGTCACATAAATCGGTTGTCCTAAATTTAGTTCCACATAAAAATAAAATTCTAATTATCGTTATAACTGGAACTAAAATAAATAATAATAAAATCCAATAAAAATAATAAGATTAACTGGGGGTGTGGTGGGGATATGGTGTTGGTCGAGATGGAGCATACATGTTGGTGCGGGATCCCAAAAATATTGGGGTCTGCGGTATATATTGGGGACCCAAGAAAGTATGGCCATATCTGATAACAAAAACAACAAAAATAAATGCGTTCAATATAACAAATGAATTAAATTTAATTTTATTATTTTATACTCTCTTTTGTTGGCAAATGGGGGGGGGGGGGCACTAAATTTTCCCAAATACATATTTTTCGTTTATTTAAAATGTATAAAGGAAAAATGTCTAAACTATTTAATTGCAAATTGCAAGAAAAATCAACTTAGAGGTGTATCGATATATAGCGATAACATATATATCGATAACATAAATGTATAGGTGCGATATAAAAATGGTGGGTTTTATAACATTGAATTGGTTGGGTTTTCACTACTTTATACTATTTTATTAATAGTAGGTTGCTGCTTATAGGCAGTTTTTGTTAAGGTTTAAGTTACCAAAATAAACCAAGAATAAAAAAGAAAATAGTTAAAACAAATAGCAATTAAAAATAGCGCCAACAGTATTGCCACCAAAATACCGATGTTTCATTGTTTCTATCAATGTATCGATATATCTATAACTTGACAGCAACCCTTATTAAAGGTGTGCTATCGTTATTGTCTGCCATCTCTACAATATTTTTGGCAGCACAAGGAAAAAAAAAAACATTCTTCATTTTAACACACGCATTAAGTTAATATGTCGTATCAATTATATCGTAATACCACTTTGGGTAATACTCTACAGGAGAGTCTCGACGAGCTAATTCAGGTAAGTTTAAATAACAACTATAAACAAGCAATTAATTAATATATCAACTCAAGCTGCGTCGCAGATCTGTCAACCAAAAAAAATTAAATGTTGCACATTTATTTATCATAAATTTTGTAATTTACATACGTTAAAAACTGGAGCATTTAATGCATTTACTTTATTTGCAATGTTAATTTGTGATTTTGTTTGGTTTTCTTCTATGTTTCCCCTATTGTAAATAAAACTCACAGTATGTCAACAAAATATTCCCACAAAGAAACAAATTCACATACAGTGTGTCAAAAAAAAATATTGAAAAAAAAATAATATTACAATCTCATTTTTATTTGTATTATTTATAAAAACAATTAAACTCCATTAAAATTGTTTATCAGTGATTTTGAATATTTTTAGGAAATATAACAAATTAATCGTAAAAATGGTCTGTAATCCTCCAGGGACCGTAATCATTATAAGTTTTATTATAAAAATTACATAGAAATGGTTATATTTCAATTCTTTTACATTTTCTTTCATGAATAATTAAATCATTATTTAAAAAATCTCCGAACATGCTTTTTATTTTTGATAAAGAGAAATATAACTCATAAAATAATGATAAATCCTTAAGTTTTAATTTTAAAAAAAATCACGACTTTTTTTTTGCGAAAAATGAAAATTCAGTTGAAATATTGAATATTTCGTTATAATTTTTAATTCAAAATTTTATACATATTTTGTTGTTTGTTTTAACTTTCTAAGTAAGAATATATATAAATTTTGACTCTGTAGTGTCACAATTACAATTTGAGTTTAATGTTTGAGCAGTAATAATCCTTAATTTGTTAAAAAAAAAAAAATAAATAAATAAACATTATTTTGTGTTTTATGAATTTGATCAAAATTAATGGTTATGTTCTAGTTTACTTAAATAACTTAAAACTAATGATTATTATCGAATAAAAAAGTTAAAGCTTGGAAAATTAAAAATCATGGATTGTACAAAAATAAAGATGATCTTTTACATGATCCAGTTTTAATCTAGAAATAAAAATGGTACTGCAATCATTAGAAATATAAAAATATAAAGTGATTAGTAATTTTGTAATTTATGGAGAAAATACATAGCTTATCCCTTATGAGGAATTTTCGAATGATTTCTGATTTATATATTTTCAGTATGGACAGATAACTCCCGCATTGGCCTTCAAAGTTCTGCTGCAATTCGATAAGAGTATTAACAATGCATTGAATCAAAGAGTTAAGGCTCGAGTCACATTTAAAGCGGGCAAATTGAATACATATCGTTTCTGTGACAACGTCTGGACCCTAATGTTAAACGATGTGGAATTCCGTGAGGTGCACGAGTTTGTAAAGGTCGACAAGGTCAAAATTGTGGCTTGTGATGGCAAAAGCGCCGATTTCAACTGACAGCAAGAGAAACAACAATAACAACAACCGCCAACATGCAACATTGCAACGCATTCTACTCTTTAAGTTATAATAATTGATAAGCTTGATTTATTGATATTGTGGAAGTAAACCTATAATTCATAATTAGCCGTCAATTGTTTTTTTTTTTTTAATAACTATTCACTTAGTTTCCATCAATTTTTCTGGTGCGATAAATGGAAAATTAACCATTATCCCTATTAATACTGGTTTGACTTGCATTTAAATTTACCCGCTGCCTTCAGGGCTGCAAATCACTGTCATTAAAAAATCGATAGTGTAACAACATTGCCTGCGATAATTTAACATATGTGCTTGGACAATCGCTTGACATTAACAGCAAACATCGATATTAGCATAAATAGTTTAAATGACATTTAAATTATTTACACATTTTCCAAATTACTAAAAAGTATAAAAGTGATATTAATAACGTAGTTATATTTTCTATTGTTATTAATGCTATCGATATCTGCACTATCGCACTATCATACAAATTCTGTTGTGACTATCGATAGATCGATAAAGTGGCAGTACATCTGTAGTTTCAGTGTACAAAACGCAACAACAGCGCGTCGTGTTCGCACGCAGACCGCCGCTTAAAGCAATTCTAGAATTTTTCAAAAACGACAAATTTGTTTATTAATTGAATCGCTCGAAACGCAAACAGTATATCCGAAAATCCGTTATTAAATTCCACGCTGTACGTGTGCAATTTAATCAATCATTAACAACTGCACATTCCGTGAGTTGCAGCAAATGTTGTGAAAAAGAGAAAGAAATACAACAACAAAAAAAGGGTGTAAAAACCAGAACTTATGAAAATCTATTTATTCTACGCTTGCAATACAATAAGTTGCTAAATAAATTGTTTTTCAACAAAGGTAACAAATATATGCAAAGTGTCTTGATAAATTTAAAATAAAAGAAAAGAAAAAAAATACACTTGCCTGCGGCTTGTAGGTGTAACTACATACATACATACATATATGTATATAAATGTTAATTTACATACAGGCATGCTTGTTTGCATGGGTGTGTGTGCATGTGTGTGTGTGTAGGTGTGTAGAGAAAACGGAAAAGGCAAACGCATAAAATAAAATACAAAAAATATATATATACATACATATGTATATATAAAGTGCATTCATCTTGAAACTGCGCGTGTTAATTTTGTGTTTGATTTTGCAGCAAATGCAAATACTAACAGTGAATCAATAAAGTGGCCAAGTTGCTGTTGTTGTTGTTGCAGTTGTTGTTGTTGCAAAGCCCTTGAAGTGTTGCAGAAAAGAAATAGCTGCATACAAACATACAGACAGTTGGTCAAGCAAGTATTTTGACTAACTATATATAAAAAATGCACATATTTGTTTAGTTTTATTTAAAAAAAATAATTAAATTCAATGTATATTATTAATCATTTCATAAAGTAAGAAATAAAGCAAAAATCCATAAGAAAATATATATATATACAGTGGCTGTCAGCTTATTTCATACACAACTCTTACAGAGTAAAGAGCTTAAATGTTTTTATATTTT
The DNA here is from genome assembly GCA_951394115.2 of Drosophila phalerata. Taxonomy (NCBI): domain Eukaryota; kingdom Metazoa; phylum Arthropoda; class Insecta; order Diptera; family Drosophilidae; genus Drosophila; species Drosophila phalerata. The sequence continues at coordinate 35,114,904 of OX596005.2, read as the reverse complement.
AATTCAAAGCAGTTATAATAAAAAATGTAATATTTTAATTTTTTTTAATATTTTATTTTTGGTTTAAACAATATAAATATAACAATATAGTGGTTGAAATACGCTGTAAGTCACTGTATACATAATTTGCAAGATTTTGGCTAATTATTGTTTTTTAATGTTGTCAAAACACTTTTTTGACCCACTGTATGTTGGAATGTCTACAGAACGGAAAACAAACGACGTTGTTTTTATTGTTGTTTTTGAAGTGGCCATAAAATACGCAAAATATAAACAATAATATTTGCAGCACTTTTGTTGTTGTTTTTATTGTTTTTATTGTTTACATGTCTATATTGAATTTTTATAAATTGGATGGCTTTTGTTTTTCGTTCTTGTTTTGCTTTCCAGTCCATCTGCTGCTTCCAGACTTCCAGTTTCCAATTGGACTCCCGCAGCTCCTTAAAAAAATATTCATTAATTTTGTAATTAAAATGCAATTGAAATTAACAACAACAACAAAATCATAATAAATTTCCAGAAATTTCAACAACATAAATTTTGAATTTAAATTTGTATTCAAAAAAGGTTTTAAGCACACTTCGTCAAAATTGATTTCCGTCGGATCAAAATCTTTACCTCAAAACTGGATTATAATAAATCCGTTGATATTGGAACGCAGCAGGAAAACAATTCTGGGGTAACCAACAAAATGGTCAAACGGTAAGTTTAAAATACAAATAAATTAAATAATTAAAAATATATACATATGTTTACATAAATACAGTATGTCGAATATCTCGTTTGACAACAAAGAATAAGTAAATGTTTTAACTAAATTAAAAATCAAATTATTTTTTTTAAGATAGTTTTGGAGTCAATTAAATTTATATATCCTCTTTTTTATATATTTTTTTTGAAAATATAAAATATCTTTTATTTTTTTCTTAAGAAATCTATTTAAATTTATATTTCTTAATAATATTTTAACCATAACTTTTAATTAAAAAGTTTAAATTAAAAAATATTTTTGAGTATTACCTGTCAAGTTTTATATATATATTAAAAATAAAATAAAATTCAAATATCTCTTAAGAATTCAATATTTATAATAAAGACAAGTAGTTCTTATATTTAATTTTTCAAAAATGTGGAAAATCAATGTTATAATTTAATTTGTATATAAAATTTATTTTAATTTAATTAAAGTCGCTTAAAAAAATTGAAAAATAGTAATTTTTTAAGAATATTGTTTTTTTTTTTTAGAAATAAAAATAATTACTTGAGATACAGTAAGTGCTGTACATGATTCCATGCTGATAAGCATAATGCACTTTCTTATCAACACTGTTATAGTTCATTAACCCAATTGTATTGCCAAGAGAAATTAGCGCCCAAACATGCGCATTTAATCTTCCCCCTTTTCCCCCATTTCCCCTTTTTCCCCAAATATTTCCCCTAAATTACCACATTTCGCTCCGTAGACATATTATTTTATATGCATGTCTATTTATAGAATTATTTGGATTTATTACTGTGGGTCTGTTGAACTTCTTCTTCTTCCAGACTGACTGATAAAACGAAAGAAAAAGAAAAAGAGGAAGAGAATTATAGCGCAATTTATTTTTGTTAATTGTTTAGCGGGAGTTAACGGGAATGGGAACGGATTGTGGATGGAGGACTGAGGGGAGGGAGAGGGGGTTGTTTTTAACTACGTCGCAGTCAACGTCGACGTCGACGTCACAGTCACAGTCACAATCGCAGTTACAGTCTGTAATTCAGTTTTCAGTCATTGTGACTTTATCATATTCCGAACTCCACCAACAACAACCCCCAATGCGAACAACAACAACAACAGCAACAACAACAAATACATGAGTCAAGATGCTCGACTGTTGGATACCCAGTATCACAGCCCTACGATTTAAACACCAGATATAAAGCTTAAAAAAAAGGATTACTAAAAATATAAAAAAAAAATATATACTAAAATCCTTTCAGGCTGAAAGCATACACTCAGAAAAAATATTAATAAAAATAAAAATATATTTAAAATTTATTAGGGCGATAAAAAAATGGCTATTTATTGAAAATATCTTTCGTTAAAATGGCTATTTATTGAAAATATCTTTCGTTAACCATAGAAAAATTAGCCTAAAAAGTTTTATTTTAAATTTTCGTTCGATCCTGACGTTGAAATATTTTACACTATTTTTTTATTCTTTTTCGTTCTTAATTTGTATTATTTTAATCATTTCAGTTTGAATTTTGACACAAAATAAATATTTAGGTAAATAAGATTTATACCAAAACTCTTGTTAAAAGGATCTTTTTTCTTAAAAGCATAATTTTCGCTCATATAAGGGATTTTCAACTCAAAAAGTAGGAACTAGGAATAAGTATAATGGGTTCTTGGTGAAAGTAACTAAGAATTGACCGTAGATTAAAATTTTGGGTTACCATTTTTATGAAAAAAATCGATGTATTCGAATGTTAATATATTATAAAATTTATGTTGTTTATATATGAAAAAATCAATGCAATATTATGTTAATATATTACTTAATTCTTTATTAATATTTTTTTTAATTTAAAAAAGAAAGTTTTTTGTTTTTTTAATATTTTTTTTTTATGTTTAATTTTTTTTGAATTTTTTTATTTTTTGTCATAAATGTATATGTCTGTGAGCACTTTTGGTGCTGGGGTAGCAAACACACCCCTCGGCTGCAGCAGCCACCACTCGAAACAGAAATATGAGCAGAAAGAGAAAGAGAAACAAAAACAGAAACAGAAACAGAGAAAGATGCAAGCAAACTGGCGACAAGCGGCGTCGCATAAATTTTCTTGTTGTTTTCTGCGTTTTCCGAAAAAATCAAAATGTAAAAGCACAAAAACAAAAACACCAACATCAACAGACAGACAGAATAAGAAGAAAATAAAAAAAGCCAACTCGGCAACAGATCAACGCATGCGCCTCGAACGAACATAACAACAAATGCAACAACAACAACAAAAAAAAAACAACAATAACAACAACAAGTCTGTTTTTTGTCTACAATTGGATTTTCTGAACAATTTTATGCATTTTCATCTGTTTGGAACACACTCCAAAAAATAACAGTGCTATTCCAAAATAAAACAACACCATTGAGTAGGAGAATGGCAGCATAAATAACCAGTGTCAGTGTTGCCAAAACAGCTTTTTTAACGTCAAATCCGGTTTTTTTTTGTACCACTTAAAAATATACAGCAGCGAACAGCGGGAATTTTGACTTTTTTCTATTTTCCAGATAACTTTTAATATAAATAACTACATAATAATATAAATTTTGTATTTTTACTGATTTATTCACGAAATAATAATTAACTTTGATTTATACTTCAAAACTTGAACAATATTCATTATTTTTGAGCAAAAATATAAAGATCATTTTGTTTTGAGAATAAAGAAATTCAAATTTTTTCAGAGAATACAAATGTACGTATGTATATTATTTTGATTCTTTCTCGTTTTATCTGAAATCGTTTGTCTTTTTCTGCTTTTTTCTTATATATATTTTTAAAAAAAGTTTATGCTTTTAACTCATATTTAAATAAATTGTTCAAGCACCATTAAAAATATTTTAAATTCACTTTATAAAAATAAAAGCTTAAGAAGTTAATTAAACATTATTGATACTAAGTCAACATTAAAAACATATTAGTAAACAATATAATTTTTCCAGATTTATTTCATGCCAAATTTAGCTTTCTTTCAAGCCTAAATCCGCCAAAAACAGCTTATTTTTGTTACAGCACTGATAACTGCATACGTTGCATTCTCTTTCTCTCTCTCTCTGTCGCTCTCTCGTTTGCTCGCGTGCTTTCTTTATACCTTTACACATATACATATAGACACACATACACTCAAAAGTAGATGCTCTTCTCTTTGTCTCTCATGTAATTTTAGATGTTGTCGGCGTTTTTTTTGCCTTTTGCCTTCTACTTCCATTACTTTGTCGCGATGTTGTTGCTGTTGTTGTTGTCTCCGCAGGTTCTTGTTGCATTTTTACAGTTGCTTTTTCGGTCGGTTGTCGCGCCTCTTCCCCCTCCCCTTCCCCCCTCCCCGTATCACCACACAAGCAGCAGCATCACTAAAAGCAACAACAAGAACAAGAACAACAACTAAAGCGATTCTTGTAATTTTTGTTGTGTTGCCTTTTCTTTTTTTTTT